>JAHIAM010002920.1:0-66857 GCA_021605205.1 Aegilops longissima
GGCTGGCCCTTGAAGGCCATTCTTCCTGCATAGCGTTGATGTTGGCGAGCTCCGTCGAGAGAATAGTCCTTCCCTCTTGGACCCTCGGCCTCCCGGTTGAGGAAGCCTTCCTCTTCTGAGAGAGTCCTCTTCCTCCTCCTCATTTTCGGGGAGAGTCAGCCCGGAGTCGTCGGACACTTGGCAGGCACTCTTTCGAGCACCGTGGCCTCCTTCTTGGCCTTCTTCTCGGCACCACGTGCGGTGCGGAACCAGCAACCTCGCTAGACAAAGCGTCTCTTGGATTTTACGGCATAGGGCCAGGACGAGGTGTCTGCTCCGCCTTCTTCATCCAGTCTGTCAAAGGAAAGGAAATTAAAACCGATAGAGGTCAAACTATGGAAGCAGAGTGTCCGTAAAGGGGTAGAATCACTTACCTCGTCGGCTGGCTGCTGGCGAAATCTCACGATCTTGATCGG
This sequence comes from Aegilops longissima, assembly GCA_021605205.1. Classification (NCBI taxonomy): domain Eukaryota; kingdom Viridiplantae; phylum Streptophyta; class Magnoliopsida; order Poales; family Poaceae; genus Aegilops; species Aegilops longissima. The sequence continues at coordinate 456 of JAHIAM010002920.1, forward strand.
CGGATCGAGGCAAAGTAGCCCTTGAACAACACCTTCCGAGGCGCCTTACGTGCGTTGTGTCGAAGAGCTTCGTTCAGCGCTTGGTGCTGTTCGGATCGAACTCCATAGATTGAATGCCGCTCTTGGCATGGGAGAATCCGTGAGCGAGCATGACTTGGACCATGTTAACCGCTGAGCTTCTTCACCAACTTCTTGATACAGGGTTTGGAGTCCGTCAGCTCCTTCAAGCTGCCCCACAAGCCTTCTCTTTCCGGGAGGTGAGCTGCGTGGGGATACCAGATCTAAACTTGGGGGCCGCCCCCATTTTAAGTCCAGTGACTCGGTGATATCGAACCACCCGATTGCCACCCTAGTGTGGATTCCACGAGGCCTTGAACCAAGGGCGTTGGGCATCTTGCCCAACATGGCGCCTCCGCCTCCGGCTTGAATGCCCTTCACTACCTTGACGACATTGAAGGTCTTGAGCCTAAGCGAAGTGGGGCTGGATGCGAAGGAAGGCCTGCACTTTGACGATGATCGCGCCGAGATGTTGAGGATGAAGTTGGCGCGGATCATGGAAATCGAGGCCGTAGTAGAACATGAGCCCCGGAGAAAGGGTGAAGTGAAACCCGATCCGCGGAGGAAGTGGGAAAGAAAGACAACCCTCTCATGGGGCACAGGGGTGGGGATGAGCTGCCCTCGTCGGGCAGGCGGTCGCTGATGTCGCCCGAAGAGGTATCCGGCGCCCGTGCAGTTTAGCGATTGCTCCTCCTTAATGGTGGAGGCCAACCATTTACCTCCGCTCGAGACATGGTCGGAGAAGGTTGAGGCAGATCTTTGGACTTGGTATTTGGAGCTCCAGTCTTGTGGAGATGGATAAGCAAAGGAGGAAGAAGGCGTGGGTGAGAAGGTGAATCCTTATCCCTATATGGTGGCGAAGTCTTCTGCGTCCCCCACGGCTGGTAAAACTACGCTTATCTCCCAAGCGTCACCATCAATGGCGGTTGGGTTACTACGCCCGTATTGATGAGAATACGGATTATGGGGAAACATGATCTACCTTCAACAAGATGTGCCAAGGAAACGCTTAGCTAAATGCTGAGGTGGTAAAGTAAAAAACAATTGAGTAATGGCTTGGTAGTGGTGTGCGTCATGCCACGGAAAGCGTCGGCCGAATCGAACTTGTGTATATATTATTATTCTCTCTATGGTGGAATGTGGAATTTATTTTGCGAGCGGACACTATCTGGTGTTCACAATCTTCTATCATTTGGAGGAGGAACCCGCCTTGCAATGCCAAAGCAATATACCAGCCGGACTTATTGTCATTGAAGCCTGGTTGAAGGGAGCTCTTGAGGAGTCCGGATTAGGAAGTGTCGGATTGCGGACTACCATCATCGGCGGACTATCATCGATAGGACTATCATCATCAACGGACTCCAAGACTATGAAGATACAAGATTGAAGACTTCACCCGATGTCGGATGGGAATTTCCTTGGCGTGGAAGGCAAGCTTGGCGATCTGGATATGTAGATCTCCTACCATTGTAACCGACTCTATGTAACCCTAGCCCTCTCCGTTGTCTATATAAACCGGAGGGCTTTAATCCGTGGGACTACAATCTAACAACCCTTACAATCATACCATAGGCTAGCTTCTAAGGTTTAGCCTCCTTGATCTCGTGGTAGATCCTCTTGTAAACATCCACAATATCAATATCAATCAAGCAGGACGTGGGGTTTTACCTCCATCAAGAGGCCCGAACCAGGTAAAACATCGTGTCCCTTGTCTCTGTTACCATCTGCGCTAGGCGCATACGATTCGGGACCCCCTACCGAGATCCGCGGTTTGACACCGACAACAACCTAACATGGTTACTCAACCCACATTCAGCGGCGGAAAGGACCAAACAAAGGCTTACTGTACAACTTTTTAAGTCAGCGAGCTCAATTAATAACTTAAGAAAAAGTTAGATTACAGTGGAACCTAATTAAAAGTTGTCACGAGCAAATAAATAATTCAGCAGGTCACACTTGTGCGTAATGGCGTGTGTGTGCGTGTGTGTGTGTGTGTGTGTGTGTGAGAGAGAGAGAGAGATAGAGAGAGACCCATCGGTCGATGCTCGTAAATACATCTTTCATGCATTGCGATGCTCGGTAAAACTTATATAGTTGACACAATCATATAGAACATCATAGCACACTGAACTTGCATACAAAAATTTCACGTAGGCGGCACAATCAGGATGGAAGCGGTGGATCGCTCACGGGAAGGGCTATGTTGAAACCAGCGAAGTAAATACATAACGGTTCATCGTCTTTATAAATGACGGAAATATCTTGAATGTTGTGCAAAAGAAAGCAGGCAGACAACACAATAAGTTACGCTAGCACATTAAGTTGGCGTACAGCCCTTTCTAAAAAAGTTCATGTACAAAATTAGAACAGGTCACAATCAAACCTCTTGGCATATCGATTGCTTGGACCCATAGCTCGGTTTAACTAGTACTATCGACAAGATTCGAGTTGTTACCTCAAATTAGAGCACATCCGGGCAGCCAGCCTGCCTCTTCTCCCAAAAGCGATGGCCTCCGCCCGTAGCGATAGGTAAACCTGTGCCATCCATCGTTCGAGCAACAGGGGAAAATCGGCGTTGACTCTGTAATGGGCGTCGTGGGCGGACCACAGCACCAGCGGCGGCGGCAGACTTGATTGATGGATTGACCACTTCTTGACATGCGAACACTCGATCTGGTACATCCCTAACATGGTCCACGGCGGCCTTGGTGGCGGCGAATAGTACAACCCGGTCCTGCACGGTATCTCAACACCAATCACCTTGGTATGGTGGGCGGCTTCTTCATCCATGCCATAACCATTAGAGCCCAGCTATGCGGAGGAACAAACATACTTACGAGCTCACCTCCAAGGTCGTTAATAAGCTCGTTCATGGACTCGCTGTTCCAAGCGCGTCGAGGCATGCCGTGGAAGGTAAGCTTTGTTAAAACTCAAGCTCGAGAGGGCACCAAGAGCCCCATCACAGGTGCCACCGATCAAAGCTCACCGGTAGCGCCATCGCCAAAACAAGCGCCGGGAAGATTGAACACACAGCTGCGGTCGAAAGTTGTCGGAACTGACGAAGAAATCAGCGGTGGCGGACGGACTTGACGAGCAAGTCACTTATTTGGATGCCGTGCGCAATGCCAAAGCTTTGACAAGGTGCGTCCGGCGAGGCGGGAGGCGGTTCTTGTTGATGGTTACCATCGGCACTTTGCGACAAAGTGGTCGTCAAGCGCCGCCATGCCCTTTGTTGGCGACAACCGCGGCGACGAAGCAGGATGGACCTCGGGATCTCGGCTCGGAGATCGCGTTGACCGGCGACATGATAGTGTGCTTGAGTACAGGGACTATAGTATGGGGATTTGGGGGCGGGTGGAATCAAAATTCTAGAGGTGGGGAGGCGGGAGGCGGGGATGAAAAGTTAGCATGAATTTGAGCCGCGCCAATATGCTCTCGTGGCGTAAGCACCCAAAAACACGGTGGTGCCCACCGTCGGCCTAAGAGTCCTTATTCTTTCTTTTTGGAGGCCGGCCTTTTTGAGGATCTTTTGAGAGCCGGCACGAGAGTCATAATTGACTGTTTGGCATTGCGTTACTACTCGGCCCATATTCAACGACACCTCCTTGGCCCAAACAAGTGTACATCATCGAAAAGACAGTGAGCTCAAATTATATAACTTGAAAAAAGGAGATATACTCGAACCTTTGGAGAATGGTGATGCCCTCATTTAGCCCACGATGAGTTCGAGACAATAAACGATTGAAACAACGATATATACAACATTCAAACAACGACTAGTGACTACTCTTGACATAAACAACAAGACATGATAGTTCATAAAGTCTTGCTACACCACCAAGCGCACCCATCTGCGGTGCTAAGACTCTCGTGATCGGGGCGAGAATGACATTCTAAGCGAAGCAACTATTACATAGAAAGAGTGACATAGGCGAGGATGACCAAATGACAAGGAATATGCATAACAAAGAAAGAACTACCCATCTAGAACCAGCAGCAAAGACAACAAAGTCATTGAAGAGATGATCCAACACCATCATAATTTGCAGCCCGCCAGCGACCGGTGATCCGGAGACACGATTACTCCACCCTTTTGATGCAACAGCCCAATTACCTATCAACCTCAAGGCTTGAACCACATCACGCATGTCGTAATTGAGACATCAGGATCAAAGTTAATCCGGATGCCTTTGTCATTCTCACCTTCTTTTGGCTGAAATTTGTATCGTTGACAATCGGGGGTTTGCTCCCGAACTCCTAGGGCTCGCCGTGTGACCCGATTTTCCATAGCAAGCGAGCCTCTCTGCCATCAAGGTCCTTGCCAGCGGTGATCTCTGGTTAATTGGATAATTGAGTCAGAAGCGAGAGTGTGAACCAAGGCTGTTTACCGCCTACAACTAAAAATCCTAAAGGTCCCAACAAGCTGGTATCCTGCTCATAGACGTAACAACATTGTCCGGATACTCACGTATTACGGTGCTTGTATCTGATGGGGTTTTGCAATATAACTTTTCGGCTCATGTGTCCAGAATGATCATCGATCTTTTGCGTAAATCGATCGAGCGAGGAACGGTTGTGCTTCCCTGTTTTGGCAAAGGTGGTGTGATTACAAAGGCGATGGCTGTAGGGACCTTGCATCATATCAAAAAGGACAGGCATTGTTAATGTAAGATCAGCATTGTTCGGAGTATGAGTAGGATAATGCAAGAAACAGTAGTGATATGTCCTGTTGGGCCCGGGAGGAAAATCTGAGGAAATGTATCTTGGGTTCGAAAATATAGAAGTGACATGCATGGTTATACTCATGTTATCTTACAATCGATTCTTCACGAGGAACTACCATGTCATGCATGTTATGTAATCATGTTCTGTCCTCACAAACAAATTCTTCAAGGTAACTAACAAACCATGCATTGTTATATAATGTGTTACGTGGGCAAAATTTTTGTGAGGATATTATTCTAGCCATTGATTCTTTGAAGGCGAATATAGGTATGTACACATGGTAAGCATTGCGAGTTCACTACTTCCAAATATAGAGTTCTCCATATGCACATTTACTTCCCTAATGTATGGTTAGATGAAACCAACGATTGTGGTGCATGTTTCTACATCATGAAAATGAGGAAACTAACATGGCCATTGATACACACTCATATTTAGTAGTAGTATATATATTACTATAAAATAAGGATAATATCCATATATTCCTAACCGTTTGATTATTGAGGTACAAATTGGCTGTAATGACATGGTCTGTCGCATGAATTAACTCATTCCAAATATAGCTGATTCTGGTGTCTCTAATATATTGCCATAGTTCTACTCAAATTCTGCTCAAGCAGGGATATGCCAATCATCACAAAACTTCAAGCAGTGTCATGGCGTCATCATTAACATGAGAGGAAACAACACATGCGCCGTCCCGGCAATACGTGGTGCCATCTGCTTTGTCGATCGCGTAGATGATGCCATTGTGTTCAATAGCATCACGAAGTGTGTATCAACTTTGGCGATGATCCTTTGCGAGCGAGTTGTCTCCAGCTAAAGAAGGCACCGACATAAAGATAAGCGAGTCCAGCGGTCGAACAAGGCAATTAGCTTGAAGTCTGCATAATTACGCATGTCGTGTGGGCACTTGGCGATTACAATCTTACGCAAAACAAGGTCCGTCAAGCGGCGTAGTAATCTAGATGACTTGGACTGCGATGGTAATACTCTATATAATCCAGCGGAGGAAGGATAATCTCATGGGAGGTGCGGAAGTTCACGAGCACCAACTTTTACCGTCTTCTCGAAGGCAGCCATCGATGGGAGTTCATGCCGACCAGTACATACCTGCCAAGAAGTTTGGTGATGGTGATCGGATCGATGTCGAGGAAATGATGTCTGGCGACACACCACATACGCAAAAAGTTTGGCTAATGGAGATCGGATTGAAGTCGAGGGGCATCATGCGCGCCTCCGTATCATGGTGAGCCAATCTCGCAAGACCAGATAGCAGCAAGCAAGGTGTCTTGAAAAGCTTACCTCGCTTGACGATGGCGTGTGCATGTCCCTCGAGCATGCAGCCAGCCGCAGGCGATCGACATATCCATACCACGAACAACAGAGGTCGAGGATGTCCTTTGGGAGATTGCTCAATCGTGGCTCATATGGATCTTTTGCGGTTCGCGTTCGGCCATGGTGGAGTTTGGAAGGGCTTGATTCTGGGGAGAAGGATGTCGGTCTTTGGGGCGGCTAGCGAGGAATAGTGGTCTTGGGGAGGCGGCGAGGCGGCGGTACAGGAGCATAGTGAGATGGAATCAGAGCGAGCGGAGAAGGAGATGGAGGAGGAGATGGAGTGGTGCTATGGGAGCGGAGAGAGGAGGCGGCGCCAATGTCTTTGTCTGGCGGTGTGACAGTGCATAGTGCATAGGGTGAGGCTGACTTTGGTAACGAACCGCCGCCTCGCTGGACTAGTGTCGGTGCGGTGTTGTCACTTCCTTTGTGAGGACGGATGAATAGTATTTTGACCATCAAGTGTACCACGGTTGTACTACTACTACTACTACTAGTAGTAGGAACATGAAATACTCGATATTGTATAGAAATAGGTCTCCCGTGCTAGCATGCCTATTCACTTCATCGTTCGGTATCATCCATATTGTGGCAGAACCAAATTCTCGTGCATGCCCAATCAGCGCCTGCCGTGATGCATGCGATGGTGGATCAGTGCATCAAGGATGCATCTTGAGATCGTTCCACACTTGAGAAGAGGAAAATGGAAAGGTAGAAGCGGCAGCGAGAGGAAGAACGGCTGGCTAATGAGGTGGGAGGGATCGGCAGGAAGTTAATGCTCACGCCTAAAGGTTTTGGAAAACCTGATTTTCATAAGGTGACTTATACTCACCTAAGCGGAGGGTATTCCTTAACGAGAGAATGTTGTGTCTCCCACTCACGGCGCTCAAAAAAAGCTACGACACATTTTTTATCTGTTTGCATAGGTCCCACCTATCGGGAAGGATGGACGATACACGAACAGTGCGACTCCTCGGTCTACCCACATAGCCTTTTCGTTTAGTCTACCTAGCCGTCTAATCAACTGCTGCGCCACTTCTCCCATTTACTTCTCCATCGGGAACCGATTCGCCTCGCTTCTTCACCTCCCCTTCGTCTTCATTTGCATCCAAACCCCCTGCGTTCACATTGTTTTAACCTCTTTAAATAATCATCTACTACTTGATTAGACTAGCCATCTAATCCTAATTCTCCAAACCATAGCCCTCCGTTCAGCGGTTCCAAATGGCGAAAGAGATCGAGATGCAGGTTTTAGCGTCCAACATGTCCTCGTCGAAGGCTCGATGCACATAGTTGCCACCGTCACCGTCCACCCAAGGGTTGTTCGATAGTGGATCAACAATGTATCCAACTCCCTCAAAAGGTAGAGAGCGAGGTCATCGGTCTCGATCTGAGTACCGCAGGCGTGCCTGGGAAGATCAGCGCACCGCCGTCCTTCAAGCTGTGCCTCGAAGATGATGTTTTGGTGTACCACATCATACACTCACCCACCATACCGGGTGAGCTTCACGATTTCTTGTCTCGGGAGGGCGTATACTTATGTGGGGCAGCCATCGAAGGGACAAGCGAAGCTAGAGCCGTACAACCTTGATTTGAAAAGCATCGCTGACCTACAAACCAGAATCAAAATTCCTGTAGAAGATTGTGCTAAGCAGACACCATCCCTATTCGGCGTAGCAAATTTTGTGCTCGGTACAAATCTTGAGAAGGGTGTGAGGCGGTGGCATTAAGGTAAATGCGGATGGGAGAATTATCCCTTGATGTCTGGCGGATAAAATATGCTGCCCTCGATGCCCGTGTGAGTTTGAGATAGCTGCAAGGTCCAAAGAGCTTGTTGGGAAGCTGTCTCCCACAGAGAATGAGAACAAGAAGAAGAAGAAGAAGAAGAAGAAGAAGAAGAAGAAGAAGAAGAAGAAGAAGAAGAAGAAGAAGAAAATGTTGCACCAGCAGGAGGGCATTATGGATGGATGAACTATTTCCTCTCTTGTAAAAAAAATTATTCCCTCTCGGTGCATTTGATAAAGATGGACTATTCCGATGGTGTGCATGTCTTTGGAACAGAGTAGTAGCATGGGTCCGCTTGACTATAAGGAACTATTTATCCGCATATATAGCTTTCTCTGCTACTCCTTCCGGTGATCGGTATGCGATGCATGTGTAAAGTGAACATGACAGCTTGTCCATGGAAGTTCAACTACGGCGACCATCACGTTTCATCTCGCGATTCCCATGACGCCTCTCCAACCCACGGCACCACGCCCCCCGACATGCGCCTCACCCCTCTCAGCCGCACCGCCCCTCTACCTTTGTGTGCATGACATGTGGGCCACCTAAAATGTGGCGAGCATCAAGTTTCTACCACAGCCACCAGCGATTCCCACGCGCGCTCGAACCCATGAAACCACATGTCCCTCGACCTGCGGCTCACCCCTCTTGGCCCCCTTGCCCTCTGCCTTGGGAGGATTACATGTGGACCAGTCACCTATCGGGTCCACATGTTATTGACTCAAAGGTAGGTGTAGTAAAGCTGGCTTCAGTCCCATGGCCCTAAGAGAAATGTAACTCTGCGCGAGGCTTGTGGTGCTCCATGACACGAACTCATGCCAAACTCGAGATTTGTTTATTTACTATACATGCATAGCGATTTAATGGACATTGTAATCTCAACATGTGATGGGGAGCTCTAAATTTGAATTTGAAACTTATAAAATGAATAAAGCTGGGAGAGAGGGAGTATATCGTAGGATGTGTCCCATACAAAATAAGTCCCTAGTTTGTCACCGTGAAGATGCGGTTAGAAAGGAGCATAGCGTCTTCCTACTCGTCACGACAACAAATCGGCCATGAGACAGCATGGTCCGCCTTTGACCGCCATGTGCAAGGTTCGTGCTATCTTATTCAATCTCACCGTGGTTCCATCGTACCAATTCATGCGGTGGCCCGTTGCATGGCTGATCCCAATGTTGGACAAAGGTTCTCTGAGAGCAGTGTCACCGTTGTAAATGTTGTGCAAATTGATGTTGGTACCCTCCGTACATATACAAGCCAATCTCCACTGCAGAGCCTAGCTGTGAAATAGTGGGCGGGGAGAATTAGGAAATGGACACGAGTAGTCTTTAGAATGCATTTACTACGTGATCAAACTCATCTTACCTGCTCATCGGAGGAATTCCGAGTGCCCTGAGCGTCGGCATCTCAAGGCGTCAACTTGCAACTTCTGACCACGCATGGCTGGAGAGACCCCAAGGAAACATCCTCGTGCATTCCACGGAACATCAAGATGCATTTGTATGAGTAGTTTATCTTGTGAGAGAAAAGGATGAGCGAGGAAGGCCTCTAGAGATGAGATGGACACTACTACTACCAATGTGCTGGCCCGTGCGTTGCAATGGATCCAAACTAGTAGAATAATACTTGTTCACGTGCTTGAAATATAAACACTCTAGTTTTGATATACATGTTTCGGTGACACGACGGCTTGTCCATGGAAGTTGAACCACGGCGACCATCACGTTTCTTCTTTCTACCTTGCCACACCACACCCGATTCCCACGGCGCCACTCCAACCCATGACCACGGCGTCCCCGGCGTGGACATGGATCCTCGGCGTGGTTATCACGCCTTGCCCTGCCTTTCCTTGTTGACAGGTGGGACCCATGCTTATGGTCCCACATGTCGATGAACGAAATAAGTAGGATTGTTCGTGCCCTCATCCTCTCGGCCCCCGCTCCTCGCCTTTGTGTGCATGACATGCGGGCGGTGAACTGCGGCGACCATCAACTTTCTACCACAGACACACCCGATTGGGCGCGGTTTTCTGCTCCGCTCTTTGTGCTCGATCCGTACTCCGCACCTCGAATTTTCATCCAGCGGCTGTGACACATTTCGTCCGGGCATCAATCCTCGGCTGGAGTACTTATGTACTCTGGTAGTACCGTTGGTGTGGCCATCTCGCCTCATAGCATACGATGCCCGGTTGTGGCACCCTCGCCACAGCCACGCCACCACCGGCGGTTCATCTCGAAGGAGTAAGTTGCGAACCACGCCACCACCATGAGAATGACATGTGGGCCAGCCGCATTTAAGGTCCGCATGTCATTGACTCATAGGCGGGCACTAAGCCACCAAAGTTTGGTCCGTGGGCCCAGAGGAAATGTAATTCTGCGGCGGGCCTTGTGGTGCTCCATGATCTGAGCTCGTGCCAAAACTGGAATTTGTTTCTTACTAGTACTACCAACTGGAGTAGTACTAGTAAGGTACAAATGCATTACGCATGAGATTACAGTGGTTTGTGCATTATGCTTCTACATGTGAAGATTTACGGATTCTAACATGTGGCAAAATCTGGTGGAATGTAAGGTTAGGCAAGTTTGATTAACTTAGGTGAGTGTTTGGTTCAAGCCACACCTTAGGCAAGCCACACTAAGGCCCACATGACATACACACAAAAATGTGGCAAGATTCCTTAGGCTTGCCAACTTGTGGCTCTCATTTTGAAGAACTAATAACTTTGCCTAAGCTTAGTTGTGGCAAAGTTAGTCATGGATTAAGTTCAACCATGGAGTCTTCTAGATTATACATGTGGCGAGAATCTGGTGGATGATATCCAACGGCCGATGGTGCTCGGATTTGCCATCTTTGTACCGTCGGATTGGCTTCATAACGACCAACTTTTAAAGTTTTTCACACACTATATAGGGGGTGTAGATATAGATGTGCCGGTCCGTTGCAATGGATCCAAAGTATATCTATTTAATGGGGTGCACTCTAAACACATTATCTATTTATTTTTCTCTAACCTTAGTAGCCATGCAACCAAGCCACATAAGCTTCATGGGTGCCCCCACATCATATTATTCATACTCGTTGATTGAAAAAAGATAAATCACCAAAACAAGATCTTCCGTTTTTTGTTCTCTCGATGTTGTGTCGTGCGTACCTACTAGTTGTATAGTGGTAGTACTAGTAATGTAGTATTATGAGTACAAACTTGGTACTAGTAGGAGTAGTACTAATCTGAATGCTCCTACTCTATCAACAAGCCCGTCGACACCAAATTTCTTGGCTTCCGTGCAACAGCTAGATCTTCCCTCGTTTACATTTTTCCAACCCGACGGTAGGCGGGGTGTCGGTTTTCTCAGGCGGTCCCACATGAAAGTGAAAATGCTAGGCAACACGCCTTCCCTAAGCTATGTGTCGTGCCGGACGGGCCGTGTTGTACTCCCGATTCCTGGGCGTGTCGGGGTGCGACGCAAACGCGGCAGGCCTTTTCCTTTTACTAGCAATGTGCCCATGCGTTGTGACGGATCCAATGTAGTAGAATAGTAGTATTTGTTCACAAAACTTGAAAGAAATCACTATTGTTTTAATATACTCCTAATATATTACTCCCTCCGTACCTAAATATTTGTCTTTTTTGAGATTTCAAATGGACTATCACATACGGATTATATAGACATATTCTAGTGTTTCTAGCAAGATTCCTTGCGTTGCCGCGAAGTTAATGGAAAAGGTAAGCACAACTTATAGGCGGCGGATGGATGTAGCGACCGGACCTCAAACGATCGATCTACGTGCTCCGATGTCATGCTGGATCGATAATCTTGACACCACGATTACTCGGAGGATTTATAACGAGTAGCAATCACACACTTATTACAAGCGAATGTCTCAAGAGAACTTAATAAAAATAAATATGGCTTGAGGCCATCTAATACGATAACAACGGAAGGCTTGGAAGAATAAGCGAGTCCATCAACTCCAGCGGCATCATGAGTATAGAACCACGACCTATGCACCTTACTAAGTAAATGCGAAAAGTGCGCAACATGAAAGCGTTGCAGCCGAAAATGGGTCGACACATGGAATATCTTTGGCAATGTAACACATAGAGAATAATGGAATAATAAGCCTATACTACATGCATATATGGCTGGTGGAAAAGCTCTATAGTTACAGTTTTGCATAAAGCCAATTTTCCCTACTTCAAAGGAATAAATTTATTTAACTATCATGGTGGTTGTGAAACATTGAGAATGGTTGACAGACATTCTCAATCCCAATTAAAAGTACTCATTACCAAACCCAACAATATTAATTAGAAGTAACATGATGAGATTCACATGATATCCAAGTACTAGATACTCAAGATGTCCATAACGGGGACACGGCTAACCATGATTAGTTTATACACTCACGAGAGGTTTGCACTTTTCCCCACAAGACTCAATCGCCTCCGTTGGATTTCGCACTTTTACATGATGTTTGAGAAGCGGATGGCCGAGACATAGTCTTCGGAAGCACTAGCACCTTACTTGTGGGTGAGACCGGTACACCTACTTTCCCCTACATCGCTAGTCTACCCGTGAGTTAGCACAACAATCAACTATGCAGAGCCCATAATGGCTTGTGGCTACACACGAAGTTTCTAGTTTGAATAATCTCATGATCCTTTGAGCACAGGTGGCGGTCAGAAGAAATCTGAGGCAAGTCTGATAGAAACCAGGTGCCTCAATCCACCCAGGATGTGTGTTTAAGTTGCCACCTTAAATTAACCATTAAATAACAATCTCACATCATCATGGATACATCACCCAATCCCGTCTACTAGCATAGCATGGCATAATAAGCAAGCGTAGAACTAACTCCCAAGGGTTTGATAATAAAGCAGGTAATAGGTACTACCTCATCTACTTCCCATCCCACAATTTAATTAGATCCTAATCATGCAATGTTAGAGGATAGATCTAATGCATAAAAACTGGGTAGTAGAAAAGGTATGATCAATGTTACTTGCCTTCTTGATGATCCATGAAACCTAGAGACTCGAAATAACGGTGGCGCACTCGGGTATTCTATCGAGACAAACAAAAAGGCATACAATAAGTAATCATCTAATGCATAGGTAAAACTCAATAGATCTAACCAGATAGTTCAACTTAAGAACTCCGGTTTGCAAAAGAATCAAATCAAGCGAAGCAACAAAAGTCAAGCGGTGGAAGAAAACAGCTTCGTCTTACTAATCAGGATCTAGGTCAAATTTTACAGAAACAAAAACTTGTTTAAATTGGTTATTCGGAAGAGGGTTTCGATCGAAACTCTAGGCGCTTGAATCGCTGATTCCGATAAGCGGCGAAAAGTTATACTCAAGCGAAAATCGGATGCGGAATCGCGATCGGCAAAATCGCGTATTAAATCCGAAAAAGAAAAAGCGACGAGCGGGTTAACGAGCGGACGATCGTTAACTAAACCAATCTGGACGAGCGTGTTCGTTTAAGCGAACTAACAGACGAGCGTCCGCTAATTAGCCTAAACCGAAAAAACCGAATCTAATAAAAACCGAAACTAAAAACCGAAATAAAAGCGGAAGAAAAACGGCGGTTTTCTAAAAAAAGCCGTGACTGCGGATCGGTGGCGAACCTCGGTGGCAATCCGTGGTCGTGGTCGTGGCGTGAAATCTGTGTGGTGACCTAAGTTAGGGTTTGGGGCATGGGCGTGGCCCATTGAGCTGGGCTGGCGGCTAATTTGGCGGTAGTGGTGGGCTGAGGCGTCGGTGGCGCTATTTAAAGCGCCCGGTGAGTCCGCTCGGGCCACGACCAAAAGCGGTTCGTTTTTCTTTTCTTTTTTAAATAATAGCGTGAAAATAAATAAAAGAAATACTAAGCGGACTCCAAAAATCCGAAATGAATTTTCCTCGGCTTCTAAAATCAAGCGGATTTAATGAACATTTATTTGGGGCCTAAATGCAATTTTGAAAAGCGTGCATTTTCCTAAATTCAAATAAAAGCGAAAAACTCCAAAATAAAATCATATTTGATTTTATTATTAAATCTTCATTATTTCTTTATTTTGGGAAAGTCATTTTATTCCCTCTCTTATATTTTGGTAGTAGAAATAATTGAAGATAAAATAATTAAAATCAAATGATCCTATTTTCAAAATTTGAGAAAACTCAAATATGAAAATACGAAAATCCCCAACTCTCTCGTGGGTTCTTGAGTTGTGTAGAATTTCTAGGATCGAGCAAAATGCAAGCGAAAAAATATGATATGCAATGATGCTCTATGTATAACATTCCAAATTGAAAATTTGGGATGTTACAAAACCTATAAGATGAATCTAGCCCTCAAGATTGGGTTGGCTAGAAAATAGGTGAGAGTGGTCCTTAAGCAAATCCTCCTCTCGCTCCCGGTGGCTTCATCCTCGGTGTGGTGGCTCCTTGAACTTTGCAAAACTTAATGACCTTGTTGCGGGTGACTCGGTGGCATATTCGAATCTTAACGGTTTCTCCCGTGGGTCAAATCATCATTCATCTGAATCGCTTCGGTGTACTTGTATCTCTCGATGGTATATCGGCCATCTCTGCGTGACACTTCTTCAAGCGAAACATGAAACACATCATGAACTCGACAATCCTTGGGTAGTTCCAACATGCATAACTTCTCCCATGCGTTCCAAGACACGATAAGGTCCTACAAATCATGGCGCTAACTTTACTTTAACTCCAAAATGCTTAACTCCTCGAAGCGGCGATACTCGAAGATAAACTCTGTCTCCGACTTCGTATTCTGTCTCCTTGCGTTTTGAATCTGCATAGCTTTTCCGTCTTGACTGGGCTACCTTGAGCCTATCGCGAATCAACTTTACTTTCGTTCGGACTCCTTAATCAAATCCGGTCCAAACAATGGCGGTCTCAACTTCATCCCACAACAACGGGTCCTGCACCTCCTTCCGTACAAGGCTTGAAAGGGCCATCTTCAAACTGGATTGATAACTGTTGTTGTAAGAAAACTCCGCATATGGCATGTTGTCATCCCAACTTGATCCATAATCCAAAGCACAAGCTCTAAGCATATCCTCCTAAATCTGGTTGACTCTCTCGGTTTGTCCATCACATGCGTGGATGAAAAGCTGTGCTACTCGGTCTGGTTCCCACAGTTTCGTTACAAGCTTGCTTCCGAACTTTGAGGTGAATTGGGTTCCTCTATCGTCGATACTCCTCGGAACTCCATGCAAGCATACAATCCTGGTCATGTATATCTCAGCCAATTTGGCACTGCTGTAGGTAGTTTTTACTGGAATGAAATGAGCTACCTTCGTCAAACGATCGACTATAACCCAAATTGAGTCATAGCCTGAACGAGTCCTGGGCAATCCTGTGATGAAATCCATACCTAGTTTATCCCACTTCCATTCGGGTATAGGCAATGGTTGTAACAATCCTGCTGGCTTCTGGTGTTCAGCCTTCACCCTCTGACATACATCACAAACTGCTACGTACTCTGCAATGCCCTTCTTCATTCCGGTCCACCAGTAAGTATTCTTCAAATCCAAATACATCTTGGTATTTGCTGGGTGAATCGAATATGGTGAATCATGTGCCTCTTGTAGAATCAACTTCCTGATCTCCGGGTCATTCGGCACATAAACACGGTCTTCAAACCATAAGGTATCGTGCTCATCCTCACGAAATCCCTGAGCCTTTCCTTCGCTCATTTTCTCCTTTATGGAGGTAATCTCTTTGTCGATCTTGAGCTTCCCGATCTTGTCCATCAAAGTTGGTTGAATCTCCAATGCTGCTACATAGCCTCTCGGAACTATTTCCAAACATAGCTCTCGAAGATCTTGGCTAACTCCTATGGTATTTCTCCGTCATTAGGGTGTTGGCGTGACTCTTACGGCTCAACGCGTCTGCTACTAGCGTTAGCCTTTCCGGGGTGATAGTGTAATCTCATGTCATAATCTTTGATGAGCTCCAACCATCTCCTTTGCTGAGATTTAGCTCATACTGCGTGAAGATGTACTTCAAACTCTTGTGATCCGTATACACCTCACAATGATTTCCAATGAAATGTCTCCATGTTTTCAACGCATGCACTACGGCTGCTAACTCCAAATAATCGTAGCATAATTTAGCTCATGAGGCTTAAGCTGTCGTGAAGCATCTGAAACAACTCTCCCCTCCTGCATAAGCCTTTGCTCCAAGTCCTCGTCGTGAGCGTCGCAATACACCTCGAGAATCCTTGGTGCGATCTGGCGGAATTAACCTGGTGAAGTAACCAAGCGTTTCTTCAACTCTTGGAAACTAGCTTCACACTCCTCGGTCCAAATGAACTTGGTATCCTTCTTCAACAATTCTGTCGCAAAGCTTGCAATCCTTGAGAAATTCTCAATGAATCTCGGTAGTATCCGTGAGTCCAAGGAAACTCGGATCTCTCAACTGTTGTTGGCGCTTCCCGATTTATTCTGATGACAACTTTGGTGGGGTCTCTTGCTATACCTTCTCCGGATATAACATGTCCAAGAAATCCAACTTCCTTCAACCAAAACTCACACTTCTGAACTTGGCATATAACTAGTGTTCTCACGAGCTTCTCGAGTACCAAGCATAAGTGCTCCTTATGTTCTTCTTCATTCTTCAAGTAAACCAAAATATCATCAATGAACACCACGACGAACTTATCCAAAAACTCCATAAACACTTTGTTCATAAAATAGGCAGGTGCGTTAATCAGACCAAATGACATAACGGTATACTCATACAGCCCGTGCACGGTGGTAAAGCCGTCTTAGGTATATCCTGCTCTCGAATCTTCAAGCGATGGTACCACGATCGCCGTCGATCTTGGAAAACACCTTAGCTCCTTGCAATTGGTCAAACAAGTCATTGATCATCGATGCTTGGTACTTGTTCTTGATGGTCACTTCATTCAATCCGTGATAATCAACAACCATTCTTAATGATCCATCCTTCTTCTCCACTAGAAATCTTGGTGATCCCCAAAGCGAAGAACTTGGGCAAATAAAACCTTTATCCGATAACTCCTTAATCTGCTTCTTAATTTCCTCCAAATCTGGGCTGGCATCCTATCGGTCTCTTAGATATCGGCCGGTGCACGGCAATAGTTCAATCAGAAATTCAATGTCCCTGTCCGGTGGCATGCCTGGCAACTCTTCTGGGAATACATCGGGGAAATCCTTTACCACTGGTACTTCCTCCTGCACAACTCCTGATAAGAAATTTACATGTGCCCTTCTCGGCTCATGCCGTGATACATACTTGATTCTCCTTCCTTCTGGTGTCGTAAGCAAAATTGTCTTACTGGCGCAATCGATGTTTCCTCCATACATCGACAACCAATCCATACCAAGGATTATATCCAAACCTTGGGATTCCAATATAATTAAATCATTTGGGAAAACATGCCTCCCTATACTTAATGGCACTTGAAAACATCCTTGGTGGCCATATACTCCGCTCGGTGAGCTTACTAGCATGGGTGTCTTAAGAGTTCTAGTGGGCAGGCTAAAATTATTCACAAATCCCCTTGATATGTATGAATCGATGCACAGTATCAAAAAGAACAAGCTGCGATAAATGACTTAACCAAAAACTTACCTATTACTGCATCTGGTGAGCTTCAACCTCCTCCGCAGTAGCGTGGTTCACTTGTCCTTTTTGAAAGGGTTCGGCTTCTTTCTGAGCTTCCATTGCCATTTCCATTTTGGCCTTCGGACAATCATTTGCATAATGCCCAGTCTTGCGGCACTTAAAGCAAATGATGTGGCTCGAGTCTACCTTGGATGGCGTTAGCGGGTTGGTGCGGTTTTGTCCATTGCTTCCTCCATTCCGTTCCCATTCTTGGTGCCATTATGGTTGTGCGAGCTACCTCCTCCATGGGTATGCTGAAATTGTCCTCTGTCTTGGGGTAAGCGAAGTTTCTGCTGAGCTCCAGAGTTATTCTTCCCCTGTCCATACTTCCTCTTGCGATAGTCAATCTGCTGATGCTTCCCTTCAATCATGAGAGCACGGTCTACTAACTCCTGGTAGTTGTTGAAAGTGGCTACCATCAACTGCATGCTCAACTCATCATTCAGTCCTTCTAGAAACTTCTCCTGCTTAGCTGCATCCGTAGCGAAGTCATCTGGGGCATAACGTGCTAGCTTCTGAAATCATCTACATCTTGTGGCTGTCAGTCCTCCTTGGCGTAAGTTGCGAAACTCACGCTTCTTCATGGCCATAGCTCCTGCTGAAACATGGGCGATCTGAAAGCTTGCTGGCTGATCCCATGTGGCGGTGTCTCTGAGGTAAGTGGATGTAAAATTCTCCCACCATCTTTGTGGGTCCTTCAAGTGATGTGTAGCAAATTTAACCTTTCTCCATCTGTACACCTGCAATGGTCAACTCCTCCCTATCTTCGGAGCCAATCATACGCAACAATCGGCTCGGTGCTCTTTGGAAAACACCGGTGGATTCAGCCTTAAGCAGGTCAAATGGTCAGACGGTGGTGGTGGTGGCGGGTTGTTGTTGTTGTTGTTGTTGTTGTTGTTGTTGTTGTTGTTGTTGTTGTTGTTGTTGTTGTTGTTGTTGTTGTTGCCTTGGTTCTGTACCAATGTTTGAATCAAGGCATTCTGCTGCTGAATCAACTGAGTGATCTCTGGCGGGAAAACAAATCCGGGGTCGCGTCTCGGAGGCATCTGAGGGGTTTAAAGAAAAGACGAGAGTTAAGAATAGAATGGGGTATAGAGAGAAAAACACTACCCATATGCACATGAGACAAAATCACACAATATCACTCCAATCAATTCAAACAAGGGCATACAACGGTCTATCTATCGTTACAAAGTGCTGGAACTAAAACTAAATAAAAAAGGGGAAAATCTACTACTGTTATGGTGGTCAACTTGAAAAACTGCTCCGATGAAGACTCCATGATATCTGCTCCAGCTTCGTCTTCGAAATCATCATCACTAGGATCGGAATCGATGTCGTCGATGATGATGTAGTTCTCTGGACATGTGTTATCTTCATCTTCTCCTCCGGGTGCTGAATTTCCCATGAGTTCTTCAATCTTCTCCTTAAGATCGCCGTTTTGTCCCACTAGAGCTACAATATCCTCCATGTAGTCCTTGCGAGTGGCCGTTAGTTCTCCTTCTAGTTCGATAATCTTGGCTTTTGCTGTCTTCAACTGCATCATGTCTGCGCACATCTGGTTCTCCTGGCGTCGAATGTGCTGATTTAACTCCTGGATGAAAGCTGCAATGGATCGATCCTTCTTAGTGCCAACTATCTCCCATTGTTCATCTCGGCGCCATAAATCTGGTAGATAGTATCCTTGAGGTCTTCTTTGTAAACTTCTCCAATCGCCCCATGGTTATGTGAGCTGCCATGCTCTTTCCCGGACTCAAGTTGGTGCATTGAAAACACACTCTATGGGCTCCGTGATTGGCATAAGCGTCCTTGAGAACTTGAGCTTGAATCTTCAGTAGCTCTTCTTTAGGTAAAGTGGAATTGTAGGTCCGGTGAAGCTTGGTAATCTGATGTTAAGGTACTTAGTGACTTCCTTCAGGTGTCGTCCAAAGGTGTATCTTCATCCGTTGGGTGAACTTGATCCTCGCTTAGTCATCCTAAAAGAGTAGAAAAGATGAGGAGTTAGAAATGAGAAGAGAGTAGTGATCTAGGGTTCTATCTTAGTGGTCGTGTCCTCACGATCGGCGTGTGCTCGATACCATCTTTGTGGCGACCGGACCTCAAGCGATCGATCTATGTGCTCGGTGTCATCCTGGATCGATGTCTGACACCACGATTACTCGGAGGATTTATAACGAGTAGCAATCACACACTTATTACAAGCGAATGTCTCAAGAGAGACCTTAATAAAAATAAATATGGCTTAAGGCCATCTAATACGATAACAGCGGAATGCTTGGAAGAATAAGCGAGTCCATCAACTCCAACGGCATCACTGAGTATAGAACCACGACCTATGCACCTTATTAGGTAAATGCGAAAAGTGCGCAACATGAAGCGTTGTAGCCAGCAGGTCAACACATGGAATATCTTGGCAATGTAACACATAGAGAATAATGGAATAATAAGCCTATACTACATGCATATATGGCTGGTGGAAAAGCTCTATGGTTACAATTTTGCATAAAGCCAATTTTTCCCTACTACAAAGGAATAAATTTATTTAACTATCATGGTGGTTGTGAAACATTGAGAATGGTTGACAGCATTCTCAATCCCAATTAAAAGTACTCATTACCAAACCTAACAATATTAATTAGAAGTATCATGATGAGATTCACATGATATCCAAGTACTAGATACTCAAGATGTCCATAACCGGGGACACGGCTAACCATGATTAGTTTATACACTCTGCAGAGGTTTGCGCACTTTTCCCCACAAGACTCGATCGCCTCCGTTGGATTTCTCGCTTTACATGATGTTTGAAAGCGGATGACCGAGACATAGTCTTTCGAAGCACTAGCACCTTACTTGTGGGTAGACCGGTACACCTACTTTCCCCTACATCGCTAGTCTACCGTAAGAGTTCGCACAACAATCAACTATGCGAGCCCATAATGGCTTGTGGCTGCACATGGAAGTTTCTAGTTTAAATAATCTCATGATCCCTTTGAGCACGGGTGGCGGTCCGAAGAAATACAAGCAAGTCTGATAGAAACCAGGTGCCTCAATCCACCCAGGATGTGTGTTTAAGTTGCCACCTTAAATTAACCATTAAATAACAATCTTACATCATCATGGATACACTCACCCAATCCACGTCTACTAGCATAGCATGGCATAATAAGCAAACGTAGAAGTAACTCCCAAGGGTTTGATAATAAAACAGGTAATAGGTACTACCTCATCTACTTCCCATCCCACAATTTAATTAGATCCTAATCATGCAATGTTCGAGGATAGATCTAATGCATAAAAACTAGGTAGTAGAAAAGGTATGATCAAAGTGTTACTTGCCTTGCTGATGATCCGCGAAACCTAGAGACTCGAAGTAACAGGCGGCGCACTCCGGGTATTCTATCGCAGACAAATAAACAGGCATACAATAAGTACTCAAGTAATGCACAGGTAAAACTCAATAGATCTAACCAGATAGTTCAACTTAAGAACTCCGGTTTGCAAAAAGAATCAAATCAAACGAAGCAACGATAGTCAAACGGCGGAAGAAAACAGCTTCGTTTTACTAATCTGGATCTAGGTCAAATTTTACAGAAACCAAAACTTGTTTAAGTTAGTTATTGAAAGAGGTTTTGAAATGAAACTCTAGGCGCTTGAATACGCTGATTTGATAAGCAGCGAAAAGTTATACTCAAGCGAAAATCGGATGCGGAATCGCGATCAATCGAGATTAAATCGAGAAAAGGAAAATGACGAGCGGGTTAGCGAGCGGACGTTAGTTAACTAATCAATCTGACGAGCGCGTTCGTTTAAGCGAACAACAGACGACGTCCGCTAATTAACCTAAGCGAAAAAACCGAATCTAATAAAAAAAAACTAAAAAAACGAAGAAAAACGCGGTTTTCTTAAAAAAACGGCTACCAGCGGATCGGTGGCGAACCTCGGCGGGTGGTCGGCGGCGTGGCGAGGTCGGCGGAAGCCAGCCCGGCAATGGCGGCTCTTGGTGTGACCTAGGGTTAGGGTTTGGGCGTGGGGGCGTGGTTGAGCTGGTGTGTGGCGAAATGGTAGGCAGAGTGGGCTGAGGGCAGGTGGCGCTATTTAAAAGCGCCCAGCGGAGTCCCTCAGACCGGACCAAAAGCGGTTCGTTTTTCTTTTCTTTTTTAAATAATAACACGCAGAAAGAAAATAAAAAGAAATACTAAATGGACTCCAAAAATCCTAAAATAAAATTTCCCTGGCTTCTAAAATCAAGCCGGATTTAATGAACATTTATTTGGGGCCTAAATGCAATTTTGAAAAATGCACATTTTTCCTAAATTCAAATAAAAAGGCGAAAAAACTCCAAAACAAAATCTTATTTGATTTTATTATTAAATCTTCATTATTTCTTTATTTTGGGAAAGTCATTTTATTCCCTCTCTTATATTTTGGTAGTAGAAATAATTGAAGATAAAATAATTAAAATCAAATGATCCTATTTTCAAAATTTGAGAAAACTCAAATATGAAAATAACGAAAATCTAACTCTCTTGTGGGTCCTTGAGTTGTGTAGAATTTCTAGGATCGAGCAAAATGCAACGAAAAAATATTATATGCAATGATGCTCTATGTATAACATTCCAAATTGAAAATTTGGGATGTTACAATGGATACTAGTTCTGATGATGCATATAATTAAGCAAAGGATCGCACATGTCGGTATTATTTGGAGCGAGAATACAACAACACAATAAAATTAAGGCCATGATGATGCAATCGCGATGGTGAATTCTGAGAAGGCAAGAAGAAAGATGGATCCACGAGCGTCGACCTCCTCCTCCTCAACTTAGTGTCTTAAGACCCCGGCCGTGACTAAAGGCGGCTTTGTGGCGAGGTCGAGGTGCTTGTCGACAAAAGCGTCAAGGCTTCGGCCGGTTGAGGAAAAATAACGTCGTGGCGTCCTCACGGCCTTGTAGATACCTATGTACACAATTTGCTCGTGCGTGGGCGTGTAGGTCGATCAATTCTTGCGAGGCGGCGGCGGCATAGCGTCGGTGGACATTCTTCGTGGCGTCGGCGAGCGGTCGCGAGGCCACCGATGCTTCAAAAGGTTAAGCCATGGAGGCCGATTAGGGTGGTGAGCAATGAGGATCACTGGGCGCGCGGTGGAGGAAATACGGTGATGTCGTCGCGAGCTTCTTGAGGACGGTGAACTTGTTGCTGGTGGGAACGATCATCTAGTCCAACTGAGAGTCGTAGTTGGCGTCGACGGCGGCCATCCACCAGCCGGTCTCCAACACCGTCTGGAGACGATCCTCGGCGCCATGCCGCAGGCCTGCGTCGTGGACCATCTGGCGCATTAAAGCCGTATCGGGAACCGCACCGCCCGCTGTCAAATATAATACTCCCTCCGTCCAGGTGAGTATTAAGTCATCTTACGAAAACCAAATAGTAAACACATAGGCGTGGTGCATTAACTCTCACGTTGTTTCTTATTTTTTGACATAAATAGAGGAATGGCTTGTATGCTTTTAATGACTTGAGACTATCAAACATGACATGCAGAGGTCAGTTCGTTGCACAAGAACAAATACAACCCACGTCAGCACACACACATCTTATAGCAACACATCCAATGGCTATAAAAGATGAATGAGACCAAATTATATCTCATCTAGATGAGTTCTAGCAAAACTGTATTAATAATACTTAGGCTGGTCATAGTGGGGAGTAAATTAGACTAGTAACACCTATATGTTACTAGTCTATGTTACTACCTCTATAGTGCATAGTATCATAGATTAGGATCGTAGGTGGTCTCATTTATTTCCATGCATGACACATAGTAGCATCGCATTTATTATGTTACGGTATCTACCTATGTTACTATAACCGTCTTTCTCTTCTTTAATTGCCTGCCACATAAGCATGTTTGCGAGTCCCAAGTGCATGTTACTACTTATGTTACCCCCACTATGGCCAGCCTTAGTACTCCTTCGCCATGTATCATATATTAGTATCATGTAGTATTTATTGCCATGTATGACACATAGTTCACGAGCGCTCTCTATATGTACCGCCTTTTTTTAATTTCAAGTTTTTCTCCATGGCGCAATCCATCGATACTACTACTATACAAAAGTGGAGTATATACATTTTCTAAAAGGCTAGAGGCGGGCAGTCTAGCTCGGTCGGTTTCACGAGAGGTGAGGCCTTTATGATTTGGCGGCTCATTAATCTTTGTCAAAGCGAATAATCTTCTTGCCCGCTGCCGCCCGGCACCTCCATTAAACCCTCCGTTAAACCGCATGCAAACCGAGAATCCTACTCGGCCACACATCCGTTCATGGCGAGCAAAATTAGCGCAACAGGCGAGCTCCTCCGTCCGCCGCCGGTTTAAGCGAGGCGGGCGGCCAAGCTCCACCGTCGCCCTCTATTTACGAGGCCGGAGCGGCGAGCGAAATCGCACCCCTCGCCGCTCCCCATCTCCTCCTTCACCATTTTCTCCTCTTGATGGCTTCCGATGAGCCGTTCTCGGCATATTACCCGGTGGGTGGCCCGCCGAGCCCTCCGGATCTGGCGAGGCCGCTCGGTCTTCACCAACCTCGCTTGGCCAGCGGATCGATTGCCGCCCCAAGCAAGCGCGTGGTTCAGCAACTTCGCCGCTCGAGTTCAGCTCGATGAAAGTGGCGAGTTGCTCCCCACGCCAACTGCGGCGGCGATCACGCCCGTGCAGGCGTCGTCATTGCAGCGTCGCTGCCGTGTCGTGCCGCGCCACCGATGTCTGCGGTGGCGCGCCTCCCGGTGCGTGGCGCGCCTCCGTGCTGCGGCAGCGCCATGCGGCGAGCGAAGCCGGGTGTGTGGAAGCGGCGAGTCGGTGGCCAGCTTCTCGTGTCGCGCCACC
Source organism: Aegilops longissima (assembly GCA_021605205.1). Lineage (NCBI taxonomy): Eukaryota > Viridiplantae > Streptophyta > Magnoliopsida > Poales > Poaceae > Aegilops > Aegilops longissima. The sequence continues at coordinate 24,887 of JAHIAM010002920.1, forward strand.
ATCGCCGAGAAAGTAGAACACAGGAGGCCGCCGCCCATGGGACCCATGAAGGCCACCGCCGGCGGCGACCGCAGATTCGGTGGTTTCTTTCCTGCTTCGTCTCGTCAGGAACCCGTCGACCCGCAAGTGTTTGCGGACATGAGAAAGACAAAGGGATCCACGGGTGGCCATTTAGAACTAAAATAAGTCTAGATATATCCATTTCTAGGATAAGTATTTCCGGACGGAGGGGTATTAATTATACAAGAGGCGGATTGGCACCTCTTAGTTCATGTAAATGTAATGAAATCCATCATGTTTATATGAAGATCCGGCTTTTTATACAAAATCCTTCATGCTTATATGAAATCAGTCCGTGTTTGCAATTTCATTTGGTTGGTTAGAGTTGTAAAATGTATGCCACTCGCGTTTGATGTAAATCCTCCGGAAGGAAGCGGAGGAAATTTGTCGGCTGCCGTTGGAGATGCTCTTTATCTGGAAATAATAAGTGACATCAATCCATTTGAGTTAATTGCATGTATGATTGTCCCTCTATAAAAGCTAATTGCATGTACAGTGTACACGTGACTTGCGGGGTGGCTCTGATTCGTCTGAGAAAGTTAAAAAAACAGTCCATCCTTAATATTCTAAGTACTATGTGGGTTCCTTTGTCGATCTGATGCAAAAAAGTACATATTAAATAAGTAGAGTAATATATAATATAAAATCTAAAGTTAAAGACAGAATTCAAACTCATGTCATCGCGTTGCGAGCATCCGGCGCTAACCAATGACACATTTTGTTGTAGACCATCTTTGGAGATATATCTCCATGTCTTCTCTTATATATACTCCATTAGTTCCTAAATATTTGTCTTTTCAGATTTCAAATGGACTACCACATACGGATGTGTATGTAGACATATTTTAGAGTGTAGATTCACTCATTTTCTCGTATGTCTTTTTAGGAAGGGTCAGATTTGTCCTTGATTTATTTATGAGGTATCGGATGGCCTTGCACCGCCAAGAAAGAGGTAACATCACAATTATGGACTACTTTTTGAGTATGTTGGTAAGGTCGGTCATAGTCACTTGTTGAAATCTCTAAAAGACAAATACTCCCTCCGTCGAAAATACTTGTCATCAAAATGGATAAAAGGAAATGTATCTAGGCGTATTTTAGTTTTAGATACATCTCTTTTATCCATTTTGATGACAATATTCGAACGAAAAATGAAAACGAAGTTAGTGATGATGGTGTGCGTGCCATCACGCAATATAGGCCGTCGGTTTATATCTAACGGATAGCAAAGAAACTATGGCAATTTTGCAAAATATACCCACGTCTCTCACGTTATAAATAAGTCCTTCCCTAGTTCAGACTTTTCTCTCACAAGATAAACTACTCATACAAATGCATCTTGATGTTCCGTACAGCATGCGAGCAGCTAACTAATTTCTTTTAAATAGTTGCTGCGATAATTGGGTTGAAGTGATATATTTTATATACGCCCGAATGATTTGGATTCACTAGTAGTAACAAAGAAAAGGTTGCCTTGTTAATTAACGAAAACAGGGTGAAAACTATCACATGAGGCGGTAAAAACAAGGCACCTGGGTTCAGCGTCATCGTCACTACAGTTGTGCTTGTGCGAAGTCTACATATCGAGGGCTACGGCGAGCACGAGACACAATGTCGAGAGAGAAACCAATTGTGATTATGACGGATCGAGTTGTCACCCTTACTGCTTTGTCATTGTTGGGGGAGAGAAAGGCGTGTCGAGAGTGTCTTGCGGTAGAGCGCAGGCACAACTAAGCGAGTGTGTGTGTGTGTGTGTGTGTGTGAAGAGGATTAGCTAGATTATTATCAAGATCGAGTGCCACCCTACTCCTTGGTGCGGGTAGTGTGTGTGTGTGTGTATGTTTGAGAGAGAATCCAGTCGATAGATTAGTATCAAGATCGAGGTGTCACCCTACTCCTTGGTCGGGGTAGTGTGTGTGTGTGTGTATGTGTGAGAGAGAAGCAGTCGATAGATTAGTATCAAGATCGAGGTGTCACCCTACTCCTTGGTGCGGGGTAGTGTGTGTGTGTATTTTTGAGAGAGAAGCCGGTCGATAGATTAGTATCAAGATCGAGTGTCACCCTACTCCTTGATGTTGGGAAGTGTGGGTGTGTGTCTTTGTGGGGGGGGTGACACTCACATATCTCTACTCTTATAAAAAAATAGAGTTGGTGATGATGGTGTTCCTGCCATCCTGCAATATAGGCCATCCGATTTATATCCGACAGACGGGGAAGGAAAATATGGCAATTTGCAAAAGATACCCACACCCCTCTCGCATTTGCAAATAAGGCATTCCCTCGTTCATCCTTTTCTCCCACAAGATAAACTTCTCATACAAATGCATCTTGATGTTCCGTACAGCGCATGGGCATCTTGCTAGTAGGGAGAAGGAGTTTGTGTGACACATATCTAGCTATATTAAGGGATAGGTAGATAGCATATGTGTGAGAGACATTATTATACTTTGAGACATTAGTGGCTGTGGGTGGGCGGAATTAAAGGGGTGGGCGTGTTAGACATAGAGGCGTGTGTTTTTATGTGTGAGAGACTTGTAGGGCCAGGGTAGAAAAGCGAATTTAACCACAGCGGAGGAGAGAAATACATGAAGTGCGGCGTGTGTGATTCCGATGCCCACAGGAAAATGAGATATGTATGTGTGTCAGAGAGATTGCACAATTCATTCACGTATCACTATCTAGCGATCGTGGACGTGCATCACTTGAACATAAGTCAATATCTACTTCGTATCGTGGCCAAAGGTACAATATCGATTCAACGCTATAAAGATTGGACACTCACATATCACATTTTTTCTATTTAAATAAACCTTTTCAGTTGTGCATGCCAAAGTTACAGTGATGTTTCTTCAAACAACCAATGTAGCTATCATGTACATGCACCATTGTTACTCTTCAATTCAAATTCATTAGTCTTGGATGATTTAAGTTTTTATTTTGAAGTAATATATATAATATTCATATATGAATTCAGCAGATGCATAATTTATGAAATGGAGGCTATGTAATCATATGAGGTAACACTTTTAAGTAGCTAACTACAATATCCATTTCTTTTTGTGCGCCTCTACACTAACACGTCAATGCATTATGTTTAAAGTAAATAACCAATGGCACTAAATTATCTATTTACGAGAAATACATAGGCTGAGCGTTTGATCCCTTTTTTGTGAATCGCCACTACACCGTCACGATTGGTGGCGCCCGTATGAGCGTCAAGTTATCGGCGCATCATCGAGTTATTGTCTTTTTTTACGGGGTGGACTTCACACGGTTATTAACTTAACTAGCGTGCCCGTGTACACAGTCTAGCATGACCTTCCCGCTTACGGTCCAAAATTAGTTGAAGCTGGATCTGAGCGATCCATGGTAGCAAAATCTCCCGCCTCCTTCTAAAATTTCCGCCACCTTAGTCTTTAGCATGCGAAATCCCCCTTTTGTCCTTGGTGCATGGAGACCAACAGTTACAATACCACCCTCATCTACATGATAGGTCGGGGCTGCTTTGGTAACTTCCGGTTCCCCCACTACACGGCACCCCATTTCCTCTCCCCCTCCCGCAAAAACAACTAACTCCACAGCACTAGAGCATCTTACATCACGCCGTCCGTACTTCATCGCCCTTTCTCCCCTCCCCTCTCAAAACCCTAGACTGCTCATCCACCGGCGTACCATAGCCCATTCACTGCCAGCGGCGTCCACCTCGCCGGATCTACTTCTGCGGCCGCATCTACCCCTCCCACCTCCCCTAGAAACAAGTAGACTGCTCATCCACCACTGTACCACAACCCATTTAGTGTCGGCCTTGTCCACGGCGCCGGATCTGCTTATGGTACTCTCGTCAACCGCCCGCGCATCTGCAGCGGCTCATTCATACTCCCCCGGAGGCAGCCGTCCACACCCCCTCCCGGGCCGCCCCCAGCGCCCGTCGCGGCCTCTGATCCTCTTCGCCGACACCTTCCTCAACCCTACGGGCCGCCGCCGACACCTTCCTCAACCCTACGGGTCGCCCTGACACCATCGTCAACCCTGCGGAGTAGCCGCCTATACCATTCTCAACCCTACCGGGGCGCTTTGCCAACTCACAAGTCCACGGCCTCAGATCCGCTTCCTCGCACCCTCATCCAACCTCTGAGGGCAACCGGCGCCCGTCCACGGCCGCAGATCCGCATCGTCGACACCACCCTTAACCCAACCACGGGCAACCGACACCCGTCCACGGCGCGAGATCCGCATCGTCGACACCATCCTTAACCCAACCACGGGCAACCGGCGCCCGTCCACGGCCGCAAATCCGCGTCGTCGACACCATCCTTAACCCAACCACGGGCTTCACCTCGCCCTCGTCCCGGCCACAGATCCGCCGCCCACACCGTAGTCCACCCTACGAGCCGCTCCACAAACACCCTACTCGGCGGTTCTAGATCTCCTTATCGGACCCCGACAGCCGGTAGCGGCGTCATCACCCTCGGCGTTTCTAACCTGATTCCCCGTGCGGAGATGCCAAGCACCCGCCACGGCCTAGGTACTTGTCACCTTTAAACCGTCCGGCATCACGGCGATGTACTCCAAATATACTAACCGATCATTGTTACATTATCAGCCGGCAAAAACTTCTAAGGGCGATGTTTCTTACGGATCTAATAGCTTGGCCAACCAAGATCTGGACTGAGGCATTGCTATGATCTTATAAGCGTCTCTCTCTCTTGTATTGTTACGTGCTGCCGGCGTGCTTTTCTAGGATTTTCGACCGATAATCCCTTTGTGTAGACAATGATTTCTACTACTGGCTGCTAAATTACTAAATTAGATATGTAGATGTCATACATGATACTACCTCGTACCTCCGTTCCTAAATATAGGTCTTTCTAGAGATTCTACTATAGGCTACATGCGGAGCAAAATGAGTGAATCTACACTCGAAAATGCATCTATATACATCTGTATGTGGTCCATACTAGAATCTCTACAAAGACATATATTTAGGAGCAGAAAATACATTACACAAAATCATAGGTGGCATGTAGGAATTCCGATTGCACTACATTAGGCTCCCTTAGAGTGCTGCTAGTCCACATCTGAGTCATGGCTAGTTTATGGTACACACAATCATTAATTGGTGGTTTAAATATGCATAAGGGATATGCAATGTAGTATCATGTAGAGATGTCGAAATTAGCCGTGTCAACTTGCAGATAGGGTTACACAATGAAAAAATACAAGATGTATGTGGTAATTTCATGGAACATCGCAAAAAAAGGAGAGGCAGCGGTGAGCCTATACAATGTGCTATGGTACGTCACTCCTCCATTGCAATAATCGTGACATGTTATTTGTATGCCAGTTCTATTAGCCAAGTTTCTTAGGGATAGTTATTACAAGTTATCCTAAGAAAATAAGCACATGTGAATATAAGCTCCATGTAATAAGCCAACCAGTTCTTTTCATTGCGTTTTCAGCTTATCTTTGGTATGATCAGTGGAAAGTCTAGATTGCATTATATATATTTCATTTGCTGCCCATATGGAAATTAATTTGACTTGCAAACATCACAAATTGAACCGGTGAAGTAATTAATATGATAGGAAAAGCAGACCATCACTATTTGCTCAAAATGCAAATACAAAGATACCATCTACTTGGCACAATCTACTTTGGTCAATGTTTTCCATAGAGATCCCATTGCCTAATTTAAACAAAACGCATGACCCACATTTAAATGAAGAACAATTATTTATTGAAATTCGATGGTCCAAGTGGCTAGTTATTATCATATAGCAGCACCACTGAAAGCATCATATAGCGACAACAGCTCATAGCAACTCATCATACTGCACGATGCGCAATTCATCATATACCGGCAGCAACTCATAGCAATTCATCATATAGCAGCAGAGAGAACAGCTCATAGCAATTCATCATATTGCAGCAGCGAGGAGCAGCTCATAGCAATTCATCATATAGCGGCGGCGAGGAGCAGACTTGTAGCAACTCATCATATAGCAGCGGCAGCGGCAGCTCATAGCAATTCATCATATAGCAGCGGCAGCTCATAGCAACTCATCATACAACAGCAGCAGCTCATAGCAATTCATCATATAGCAGCGGCGAGGAGCAACTCATAGCAATGCATCATATAGCGGCGAAGCAGCTCATAGCAATTCATCGTATAGTGGATCATAATGAAAATTTGGCAAAAATCGGAGAGATCCTCACCTTGTTGGATGAGCTCATCCTTCAACAGACACCTCAAGGCCATGGCACGGGAGGAGGAGGGAATAAGGTGCCTTACTGCGCGATGTGGCATCGGCCGTAGTTGTGCGGCTTTGCGGAGTAGTCGTTGGGCGAACCACAGTGGAGCAGCTCTTTGGAGACCATGAGAATGAGGCGGCGCCGGAGGAGGAGCAGCAGGAGATTTTCCCCTACTACTGGCCATGTAGCCTAGCTGGACATAGCATTGTCGAGACCGGGCGGATGGGACCCGATGGCGACGGCTCATTGGAGGAACCCTAGTGCTTTCTGAGGCGGGGATCGAGTAGAGGAAAGGGAGAGGAGATGCAAGCGGGCAGGGCAATGAATGCTTGTGTGTTTGTTTTACTTGAGGTCGAGGTGTGACAGGCGTCGGTGATTGCATTTTGAGTGTAATATTAGGCGGACCAGAGTCATTTCACTATTCCCTTCCCTTCAATTTTTAGCGAGGTTCTGCAAAACACCCCCCTCAAAGCAAAATTAGTTAAGCCCAAGCCCATAACTCAAAAATGACTTCTTTACATCTTTTATGGCTTATTTTGACAATATGCCACGAAAAGCGAATCGAGCGGCCCTTAACCTGCAATTCAATTGTGCGTGCAATGATGAATCACTCACTTTGCTATCTGTACATTTAGGCATCATCATACATGGCATAACCTAATACATGTGCATTCCATTGTAGAATCTGGAATATGCAATGTTTATGTTAGTTCATCGTTGCGTGATGTTTAAATGCCCTTAAATCTGGTCGATCAAGTGATGGTCTTTAAGCCTCCTTCTTTGCTTCTTTTCTTGATATGTAAGATTTGCTCACACATCATTCAATTGCTTGTTTGCATCAGCCAGCCATACTAGGACTGTTTGCTTTAATTACTTGTTGTTCTTGACCTAACACTCTATGAGCTTGTCAGCGATTTAAACACTAAGGGCTGCTGTAGTGGGGCCTTGTCTAACTCATAGGTGACATAAAGGTTTGGCTGTACACTCTGATAGGCTCTCCAAGAGTACACTGGAGATCCAGTTCGAAGGTATGCCTAGTTTTACATAGTCTTGAGACATAGTAAATGCTCATTTCATTGTGTGCAAGTGCAAGAGATCGGCATGTTTCATTATGTGGTGTTGTTTTGTTATAATCTCATCCTTTTGTGTTCACAAGTGGAAAGTATGCATATTTATCTTCAAGGAGGCAGTAACTAGTTTGTGTCACCTTGCGGAGGGTGCAATGAAGATAAGATTGAGGATTTCCAAGTACAAGATGTTAGGAAGGAGCCTTGCAAGAGAAGTAGGAGTTCTGTTGAGCCTCTTCAACCTGCTAAGGTAAGTCCTTGTATGCAACTCAGCAGTTCAATTCCTTGTTTGTTTAGGGCATATTTAATTTTCTCTTTTCAATTGCTTTATTTGTCCTCGAGTTAATGAGATGCCCAAATAATCATGCACGATGTTCGGTACTTGTATCACTATTAGTTGACATAATTAAAGGCCTTACCATTTAATTACTCTGCGAAGTGTGCTGAAGCTTTGAAGTCTATTAACCAACTATTATTGCATGAGGCTCACAATCTAGTTTATACTACGCTAATGATTGCATAGTTTTGCTGCTTGTAGTATGTTTGTATGAAACCCTCATTGTTCATTATGCTCCCTAAGACTTTAATTGAGGTGCAGAATGGCCAACTTGTTTGCTTACTTATCATAACATCTGTCTAAATTTGTAACTTATGCGTGTTTTCGATTGGGCCCCAACATCATGCTCCTCTGGTGAGCTAAGAGGATTTCTGTATGCAGGCTGCACAGACTATCTTTTTATAATTTTAAAATATCACTGCTTATGCTTCATGACGTGTAACATTTTTTTGTGTGAAAGTGGCGTGTAACATTATTGTTAGTCCTGTTTTGCCATGTAGTACAAAATAGTGTCTTGTTAAGCTTCACTTTGTAACTATATTTTGCCATAGTCATGTGTACTTACGAAACATTTCAGGATGAAGTGACATCAACACAAAAATCTCTGGCGATGCGGCATGGCGTTCTGAATGATTATGGATTGGAAATGGAATGTCTTTGATGTTCTCGAGCATCAACTAGAGGTGGCAAGACAGCGTGTACATGATTGTCAGCGTATAATCAACAAGTTGAGGCTGGACATGCGGTATTAGATCAGAGTCAAAAAAATGAAACAAGACACCGAGGTAACCATGAAGGAATTGGAGATTTTGCAAACTGAAATTTGTGCTATCTGAATCCGGCCAATCCTATTTTCTTAAGATATTATAGTTCAAATGGAGTTAAGTTGGTGCGCGTCCATGATGTATGAGCTGTATTTGCCCAGTGTATGTAATTTGTTGTTTGTGTGTGCTTTATTATCACCTGTGTCGAACCATAATGCCCAGTGGGTATAATCTGCTGTAATTTCTTCATTGTATAGTGTAGGATTATTCTACCTTTCTATGCCTTGATCTCTTTGTTGTATAGTGTATGCTTTTTAGAGGTGATAGTATTGCGTAGGATAATTCTTTGAATATGCTATATCGTTCAAACGGGGGCCAACTCACCCGACCATGGCCCTTCACGGGCCGTCGGATCCATGGGACTTTTACATCTCGTAGGATCCATGGGCCTTCTACGTCTCGTAGGATCCATGGGCCTTCTACGTCTCGTAGGATCCAAGGGCCTTCTACGTCTCGTAGGATCCATGGGCCTTCTACGTCTCGTAGGATCCATGGGCCTTCTACGTCTCGTAGGATCCATGGGCCTTCTCGTCACGTAGGATCCATGGGCGCCAACTCATTTATGGGTCTTATGCAGGCCTTTAATGGGCGTGGCAGACCTATAATGGAAATCGTACATTTATGGGCTGACCATAGCGGGTCGTTAATAGGGCGTGTTGGTGATGCTATGAAAATGGCCCATGAGACTAATGGACCACAAGCGGGCATTATAACGACGGGCTGAATTTGGCCCTAGCGAAAATAGCGATGTGGTGCGTAAGTAACGAATCTGCAAATGAGCCCAAGAATAAATGGGCCCTCGGAAGGCGAAAGTTAACTTGGGCTGGAAGCATTAGCGGAATAACGGCCCGTTAATGGGTATAAAGTGTTACATTGTTCATTACGGGCGGTTTCACATGGGCCATTAATGGGTGTAAGTAATACCTTTGTTCATTACGGGCGGTTTCATACGGGCGCTAATGGGCCAAGAGTTACAAAGGGCCTCATATGGGCGAAAGGCGTCATGGGCCATACATGGGCGAGAAGTGAAAATGGGCTGGAATCTGTTGGGGGCGTGGTAATTTCAAAGAAATTCCTACGCTGCGCATAGATCATGGTGATGCAAAACAGCGAGAGGGAGAGTGTTGTCCACGTACCCTCGTGAGCGATGTGAGCGTTATGACAACGCGGTTGATGTAGTCGTGCGTCTTCACGATCCGACCGATCAAGTACCGAGCGTATGGCACCTCCGAGTTCAGCACACGTTCAGCTCGATGGCGATCCCGGACTCCGATCCAGCGGGGTGTCGGGGATGAGTTCCGTCGACCTGACGGCGTGGTGGCGATGATGATGTTCTACCGGCGCGGGGCTTCGCCTAAGCGCATAGCGATATGACCGAGGTGGAATATGGTGGAGGGGCACCGCTGCGGCTGAAAGCGATCACGAAGATCAACTTGTGTGTCTATGGGGTGCCCCTGCCCCGTATATAAAGGAGTGGAGGAGGGAGGGCGGCCCTCTCTATGGCGCCCTAGGGAGTCCTACTTCCACAGGGAGTAGGATTCCCCTTTCTAGTCAACTAAGGTCCTTCCAAGTAGTAGGAGTAGGAGACAAGGAAGGGAAGAGAGAAGAGAAGGAAGGAGGGCGCCCTCCCCTAGTCAATTCGGACTAGTCGATGGAAGCGGCCTGCCTCTCCCTCTCCCTAAAGCCCAATAAGGCCCATATACTTCTTCCCCGTATTCCGTAACTCCCGGTACTCGAAAAATACCGAACCACTCGGAACATTTCCGATGTCCGAATATAGTCGTCCAATATATCGATCTTTACGTCTCGACCATTTGAGACTCCTCGTCATATCCTCGATCTCATCCGGGACTCCGAACTCCTTGGTACATCAAAACTCATAAACTCATAATATAAGCTGTCGCCGAAACCTTAGCGTGCGGACCCTACGGGTTCGAGAACAATGTAGACATGACCGAGACCGTCTCGGTCAATAACCAATAAGCGGAACCTGGATGCTCATATTGGCTCCTACATATTCTCTGAAGATCTTTATCGGTCGGACCGCATAACAACATACGTTGTTCCCTTTGTCATCGGTATGTTACTTGCAGAGATTGATCGTCGGTATCTTAATACCAGTTCAATCTCGTTACGGCAAGTCTCTTTACTCGTTCGTAATACATCATTCCTTAACTAACTCATTAGCTACATTGCTTGCAAGGCTTATAGTGATGTGCATTACGAGAGGCCCAAAGATACTGTCCAGACAATCGGATGACAAATCCTAATCTCGAAATCATGAACCCAACATGTACCTTTGGAGACACTGTAGAGCTCCTTTATAATCACCCGATTCGTTGTGACGTTTGGTAGCACACAAACTGTTCCTCCGATAAGCAGGAGTTGCATAATCTCCTAGTCATAGGAACATGTATAAGTCATGAAGAAAGCAATAGCAACATACTAAGCGATCAAGTGCTAAGCTAGCGGAATGGGTCAGTCAATCACATCATTCTCCTAATGATGTGATCCCATTAATCAAATGACAACTCATGTCCATGGCTAGGAAACTTAACCATCTTTGATTCACGAGCTAGTCAAGTAGAGGCATACTAGTGACACTATGTTTGTCTATGTATTCACACATGTATTATGTTTCGGTTAATACAATTCTAGCATGAATAATAAACATTTATCATGAAATAAGGAAATAAATAATAACTTTATTATTGCCTCTAGGGCATATTTCCTTGATCTCCCACTTGCACTAAGTCAATAATCTAGTTCACACCGCCATGTGATTTAACACCAATATTCATATACGTATATGATTAACACCCATAGTTCACATCGTCATGTGACCAACACCCAAAGGTTTACTAGAGTCAATAATCTAGTTCACATCGCTATGTGATTAACACCCAAAGAGTACTAAGGTGTGATCATGTTTTGCTTGTGAGAGAAGCTTAGTCAGCAGATTACATCACATTGAGCTGTATGTATTTTGCAAATATTCTATGTCTACAATGCTCTGCGGATCTACTCTAGCTAATTGCTCCCACTTTCAATATGTATCCAGATTGAGACTTAGAGTCATCTGGATCGGTGTAAAAACTTGCACCGATGTAACTCTTTCTGACGGGCTCTTTTATCACCTCCATAATTGAAATATTTCCTTAGTCCTTACTAAGGATATTCTTGACCAATGTCGATGATCTACTCCTAGATCACTATTGTGCCTCCTTGCCAAATTGAGCAAGGTATACAATAGAGTGCGGTACATAGCATAGCATACTTTATAGAACCTATGGTGAGGCATAGGAATGACTTTCATTCTCTTTTCTATTTTACTGCCGTGGTCGGGATTTGAGTCTTTACTCAATTTCACACCTTTGCAACACAGGCAAGAACTCTTTCTTTGACTGTTCCATTTGAACTATTTCAAAATCTTGACAAGGTATGTACTTATTGAAAAACTTATCAAGCGTTTTGATCTATCTCAATAGATCTTGATGCTCAATATGTAAGTAGCTTTCTTGAGGTCTTTATTTTAAAGAACTCCTTTCAAATACTCCTTTATGCTTTCGGAAAAATTCTACATCATTTCGATCAATAATATGTTACTCACATATATTTATCATAAATGCGGTAGTGCTCCCACTCACTTTATTGTAAATCTGAGATTCACATGAAATCATATAAAACATATATGCTTTGATCAACTTATCAAGCGTATATTCAACTCGAGATGTTTGCACCGGTCCATAGATGGATCAAAGGAGCTTGCATATTTTGTTAGCACCTTTAGGATTGACAAAACCTTACGGTTGCATCATATACAACTCTTCTTTAATAAATCCATTAAGGAATGCAGTTTTGACATCCATTTGCCAAATTTCATAAAATGTGGCAATTGCTAACATGATTCGGACAGACTTAAGCATCGCTTCTGATTGATAAAATCTCATTGTATTCAACACCTTGAACTTGTCGAAAACCTTTTTGCGACAAGTCGAGCTTTATAGATAGTAACACTACTATCGTCATCTTCCTCTTGTAGATCCATTTATTCTCAATGGCTTGCCAATCATTGGGCAAGTCAATCAAAGTCCATACTTTGTTCTCATACATGTATCCCATCTCAGATTTCATGGCTTTAAACCATTTTGCGGAATCTGGGCTCATCATCGCTTCCTCATAGTTCGTAGGTTCATCATGCTCTAGTAACATGACTTCGAGCAGGATTACCGTACCACTACAGTGCGGACCGTACTCTAGAAGACCTACGAGGTTCTGTAGTAACTTGATCTGAAGTTTCATGATCATCATCATTAGCTTCCTCACTAATTGGTGTAGGAATCACTAGAACTGATTTCAGTGATGAACTTTTTTCCAATTCAGGAGAAGGTACTATTACCTTATCAAGTTCTATTTTTCTCCCACTCACTTCTTTCGAGAGAAACTCCTTCTCTAGAAAGGATCCATCTTAGCAACGAATAACTTGCCTTAGGATTTGTGATAGAAGGTGGGGATGAAAATGGAGTGGAAACTTTTCGTTTTAGGAGAAAAAATGGAAGCGGGAGGAAATATGAAAGCGAAGCGGAAATTTGCAAAGCGGAAGTGGAAATGGATTTTTTATGCGGAAGCGGAAACAAAAAGCGGGCGGTGTTTTCGGTGGAACATGCATGGAAATGGAACTTTCCGTTTCCGTGAATATGGAATTTCTGTTTTACTATAGACCTATAGTTGTTTTGTAGCCCAACCATCAAAGAGAACACAATGACACAATTAGTAGATGGATCTAAGGCCCAACTCCTACTACCACACATGTACTCAGCTTGACCCTATCGCAATTGTCGATACCACTACAATACTATGCTAAGTTGCTAACATAATGATATTATTTTGTAGTCATGTTAACAACTCATTAAATTTGTTTGTTTTGTGTGTATTTCTCTATGATTCAAGGGGTTTTAAGTTCCGATCAATGCCTATTTCTGTTTCGTATCCGCTTTGTATTAAGCTCTCATCTCCGTTCGGTAGTATCTGTTTCCGTATTCATTTCGGGGTTTACGTATTCGTTTCCTACGCATAGAAATGTGAAAACAAATATGATAGCACTCAGTTCCGTCCGTTTTAGCTCCGTTTTCATCCCTAATAGAAGGTGTACCCAATAGTTACCTTTGGGTATTCTATGAAAACGCACTTCTCGATTTGGGTTCGAGCTTATCGAGGTTGAAACTTTTTCACATAAGCATGCAGCCCCAAACTTTAAGCGACAACTTTGGTTTCTTGCCAAACCACAGTTCATAAGGCGTCGTCTCAGCAATTTCGATGGTGCCCTTTTTAAAGTGAATGCAGCTGTCTCTAATGCATAACCCCAAAGCGATAGTAGTAAACCGATAAGAGACATCATAGATCGCACCATATCTAGTAAAAATACGATTCTGACGTTCGGACACACCATTACATTGTAGTGTTCGGTGGCGTGAGTTGAAACCATTTCACATTATTTTAAATGAAGACCAAACTTCGTAACTCAAATATTCGTCTTCACGATCAGATCGTAGAAACTTTATTTTCTTGTTACGATGATTTTCCACTTCACTCTGAAATTCTTTGAACTTTTCAAATGTTTAGGACTTATGTTTCATCAAGTAGATACACCCATATCTGCTCAAATCATCTGTGAAGGTCAGAAAATAACGATACCGCATGAGCCTTAACACTCATCGGATCGCATACATCGGTATGTATTATTTCCAATAAGTCGGTATCTCGTTCCATTGTTAGGGAGCGGAGTTTTAGTCATCTTGCCCAAAAGGCGCGGTTATAAGCATCAAATGATTCATAATCAAGTGATTCGAAAATCCATCTTTATGGAGTTTCTTCATCGCTTTACACCAATATGACCCAAGCGGCAGTGCCACAAACAAGTTGCACTATCATTATTAAGTTTGCATCTTTTGGCATCAATATTATGAATATGTGTATCACTACGATCGAGATCCAACAAACTATTTTCATTGGGTGTATGACCATTTGAAGGTTTTATTCATGTAAGCAGAACAACAATTATTCTCGACTTTAAATGAATAATCGTATTGCAATAAACATGATCAAATCATATTCATGCTCAGCATAAGCGCCAAATAACATTTATTTAGGTTTAACACTAATCCCAAAAGTATAGGGAGTGTGCGATGATGATCATATCAATCTTGGAACTACTTCCAACACTCATCGTCACTTCCCCTTCAACTAGTCTCTGTTTATTACGTAACTCCTGTTTGAGTTACTAATCTTAACAACCGAACAAGTATCAAATACTAGGGGCTACTATAAACACTAGTAAGGCACACATCAATAACTTTGTATATCAAATATACCCTTGTTCACTTTGCCATCCTTATTATCCACCAAATATTCAGGCATTTCCGCTTCGGTGACCATTTCCTTTGCGATTGTAATCACTCGGTTTCAGGCTTTGGTCCAGCTTTGGTCTTCTTCACGAGAGTGACAACTTTTGCCATTCTACTTGAAGTTTCCTTTCTTTCCTTTGCCCTTTTCTTGAAACTAGTGGTCTTTTCAATCATCAACACTTGATGCTCTTTCTTGATTTCTACCTTCGTCGATTTCAACATCACGAAGAGCTCGAGAATCTTTTTCGTCATCCCTTGCATACTATAGTTCATCATGAAGTTCTAGTAACTTAGTGATGGTGACTAGAAGAATTCATCAATCACTATCTTATCGGAAGATTAACTCCCACTTGATTCAAGCGATTGAAGTACCCAGACAATCTGAGCACATGCTCACTAGTTGAGTGATTCTCCTCCATCTTTTAGCTATAGAACTTGTTGGAACTTCATATCTCTCAACTCGGGTATTTGCTTGAAATATTAACTTCAATTCTGGAACATCTCATATGGTCCATGGCGTTCAAAACGTCTTTGAAGTCCGATTCTAAGCCGTTAAACATGGTGCACTAAACTATCAAGTAGTCATCATATTGAGCTAGCCAAGCGTTCATAACGTGCGCATCTGCTCCTACAATAGGTCATCACCTAGCGGTGCATCAAGGACATAATTATTACGTGCAGCAATGAGGATAAACCTCAGATCAGGATCCAATCCGCATCATTGCTACTAACATCTTTCAACACAATTTTCTCTAGGAACATATCAAAATAAACATATGAAAGCAACAATGTGAGCTATTGATCTACAACATAATTTGCAAAATACTACCAGGACTAAGTTCATGATAAATTTAAATTCAATTAATCATATTACTTAAGAACTCCCACTTAGACAGACATCCCTCTAATCTTCTAAGTGATCACGTGATCCAAATCAACTAAACCATAACCGATCATCACGTGAAATGGAGTAGTTTTCAATGGTGAACATCACTATGTTGATCATATCTACTATATGATTCACGCTCGAACTTTCGGTCTCGGTGTTAGAGGCCATACCTGCATATGCTAGGCTCGTCAAGTTTAACTTTGAGTATTCTGCGTGTGCAAAAGCTGGCTTGCACCGTTATAGATGGACGTGAGCTTATCACACCCGATCATCACGTGGTGTATGGGCACGACGAACTTTAGCAGCAGTGCATACTCGAGGAGAATAGTTTTATCTTGAAATTTAGTGAGAGATCATCTTATAATGCTACCGTCAATCAAAGCAAGATAAGATGCATAAAGGATAAACATCACATGCAATCAATATAAGTGATATGATATGGCCATCATCATCTTGTGTTTGTGATCTCCATCTTGAGCACCGTCATGATCACCATCGTCACCGTAGCGACACCTTGATCTCCATCGTAGCATCGTTGTCGTCTACGCCAATCTTATGCTTCTCGACTATCGCTACCGCTTAGTGATAAAGTAAAGCATTACAGGCGATGCGTTGCATACAATAAAGTGACAACCATATGGCTCCTGCCCGATTGCGATAACTTCGGTTACAAAACATGATCATCTCATACAATAAAATATAGCATCACGTCTTGACCATATCACATCACAACATGCCTGCAAAAACAAGTTAGGCGTCCTCTACTTTGTTGTTGCAAGTTTTACGTGGCTGCTACGGGCTTAGCAAGAACCGTTCTTACCTCGCATCAAAACCACAGCGATAGTTCGTCAAGTTAGTGATGTTTAACATTACGCAAGGACGGGCGTAGCCACACTCAGTTCAACTAAAGTTGGAGAAAGCCGACACCATGACCACATGTGTGCAAAACACGTCGGTAGAACCAGTCTCGCGTAAGCGTCTGGCGTAATGTCGGTCCGCACCGCTTCATCCAACAATACCGCCCGAACCAAAGTATGACATGCGGTAAGCGGTATGACTTGTATCGCCCACAACTCACTTGTGTTCTACTCGTGCATATAACATCTACGCATAAAACCTAGGCTCGGATGCCTTTGTTGGGGAATGTAGTAATTTCAAAAAATTCCTACGCTGCGCAAGATCATGGTGATGCAAAGCAGCGAGAGGAGAGTGTTGTCCATGTACCCTCGTGAACCCGTGGCGAGGCGTTATGACAACAGCGGTTGATGTAGTAAATGCGTCTTCACGATCCGACCGATCCAAGTACGAGCGTCGGCACCTCCGAGTTTAGCACACATTCAGCTCGAAGTCGATCCCGGACTCCAATCCGGCATGGTGTCGGGGATGAGTTCTGTCGACCTGACAGCGTGGTGGCGATGATGATGTTCTACCGGCGCGGGGCTTCGCTAAGCACCATAGCGATATGACCTAGGTGGAATATGGTGGAGGGGGCACGCTTGCGGCTAAGAAAGCGATCACGAAGATCAACTTGTGTGTCTATGGGGTGCCCCCCCCGTATATAAAGGAGTGGAGGAGGGGAGGGCCGGCCCTATCTATGGTGCGCCCTAGGGGAGTCCTACTCTCACCGGGAGTAGGATTCTCCCTTTCCTAGTCCAACTAGGAGTCCTTCCAAGTAGTAGGAGTAGGAGACAAGGAAGGCGAAGAGGGAAGAGAAGGAAGGAGGGGGCGCCGCCCCTCCCCCTAGTCCAATTCGGACTAGTCAATGGGGGCCTGACCTGCCTCTCCCTCTCCCTAAAGCCCAATAAGGCCCATATACTTCTTCCCCGTATTCCGTAACTCCCGGTACTCGAAAAATACCGAACCACTCGGAACCTTTCCGATGTCGAATATAGTCGTCCAATACATCGATCTTTACGTCTCGACCATTTGAGACTCCTCGTCATGTCTTGATCTCATCGGGCCTCCGAACTCCTTGGTACATCAAAACTCATAAACTCATAATATAAGCATCCTTGAAACCTTAAGCGTGCGGACCCTACGGGTTCGAGAACAATGTAGACATGATGAGAACCGTCTCGGTCAATAACCAATAGCGGAACCTGGATGCTCATATTGGCTCCTACATATTCTCACGAAGATCTTTATCGGTCGGACCGCATAACAACATCGTTGTTCCCTTTGTCATCGGTATGTTACTTGCGAGATTCGATCGTCGGTATCTTAATACCAGTTCAATCTAGTTACAAGCAAGTCTCTTTACTCGTTCCGTAATACATCATTCCGTAATTAACTCATTAGCTACGTTGCTTGCAAGGCTTATAGTGATGTGCATTACCGAGAGGGCCCAAAGATACCTCTCCTACAATCGGAGTGACAAATCCTAATCTCGAAATACGCGAACCAAACATGTACCTTTGGAGACACCTGTAGAGCTCCTTCATAATCACCCATTTACGTTGTGACGTTTGGTAGCACACAAAGTGTTCCTTCGGTAAACGGGAGTTGCATAATCTCATAGTCATAGGAACATGTATAAGTCATGAAGAAAGCAATAGCAACATACTAAACGATCAAGCGCTAAGCTAACGGAATGGGTCGAGTCAATAACATCATTCTCCTAATGATGTGATCCCGTTAATCAAATGACAACTCATGTCCATGGCTAGGAAACTTAACCATCTTTGATTCACGAGCTAGTCAAGTAGAGGCATACTAGTGACACTATGTTTGTCTATGTATTCACACATGTATTATGTTTAGGTTAATACAATTCTAGCATGAATAATAAACATTTATCATGAAATAAGAAATAAATAATAACTTTATTATTGCCTCTAGGGCATATTTCCTTGAATCATATTGGATGGCGGATAGCGCTCTTGGGCCTAATTACATATAGGCGTATGGGCCTTGGGTTAGCGGGCTGTAAATGGGCTATATGCTAACGGTAGTTAACGGGCTTTCCATGGGCGGCCTTGACTTTTGACCAAGTCAAGCAGCGGCCTTTTCACGAGGAATGGGCCCTTTGTTGGGCGTGCCACGTGTCGGCGTATCATAGGCGTATACATCCGGTGAGTGGATGGCATCTGTCCCAATGATGAGCCGACCGTGTTTCCTCCAACCAATGATGATTTTACCGTGGAAAATCCCCATTGGTCGGGCTGATAACAGGTTATCGAATCCAAAACCCGACCCGATAAGCAACGGCGTTCGTTACGGTGGATGCTGCGTGTCGGTCACCCTTGGCGAAAGCACTTCTATGACGCGCGATTTATCGTCATGGAAGTGGACACTTCCGTGATGATAATTTTGGTAATGTCATGGAACACTTCTCTGACGACACATGTATGACTATCTTGATTACTGTCATAAATTTGTCATGGATGTACATGCATGACGTGACCTCTTGTGACAAACACGTATCATCACGGAAGTGTATTTTTTGTAGTGAGGTATGCAGCTTTTGCTCGAAGACCTTGTTTTCCTCTAGATTTTCCATGACCGACTCAAATGGCTGATGCACGGGAAGAGTAGATGAATGTATAAACATTGTTGACAAATGGAATACATTATGGAAAAAAATATGTACGATACAATTCACATATCGATGGTGGCTAAGCAGGATGGCATTGCATGATTCACGTATATGATGCACAGCTAAAGAAGATGGCATTGCATAATTCCCATATACTCCCTCCATTCCTGAATATTTGTCTTTTAGAGATTTCAAATGGACTACCACATACGGATGTATATAGACATATTTTAGAGTGTAGATTCACTCATTTTGTTCCGTATGTAGTCACTTGTTGAAATCTCTAAAATATATTAGGAATGGTGGGAGTATGATATAAAACAAGCAGGTGGCATTCACACAAAGCAAATCTAAACTAAGCTGATGACATATAACATGTATAATGTAAGCAATGCAAGGCGCCATATGCATGATATGACCAACATCAACATGCGGAGTTAGAGCAAACACCTCAGGTGGTAAACAAGCGTGGTGGCTCATACGAATCTCCATCGAGCAGTTATCTTCCTCTGTAATACTATCTGGAAATGCAGGAGAGGGGCACTTAGCCCACCATGGGCGGCGTCTGCATGACATTATATTCGCCATAGCAGTCTTCTCTTTTCTCTACATGTTCGATGCGGTTGTGTACAATATCGACATGCATAATAAAAAATAGTTAGATTTTGTAAGGCCTAAGGGTGCATGCAAAAATCAAGACTGATGGTAGCAAGCAGTGGATGGATCCAAAACTAATGATAGAAGGTAGATTATAGCCCGGTTTAAAAGATAGAAAATGGATCATCTATTGTTTGTTGCCCACCCAACATGAACCACATAGAAGACCCCGGATGAACGGATAGTAGGCAGATACTATTCATTGCTGGCTCGATATGAGACCCATGGGCAATTCAAAACTCAAGATTGAGCGATAAAGTAGCAGGTAATAATAACGATGTATAACATAAGCAAACCACGAAAAACTGCGACCTCTCTTAGGGGCTGTGTAGTCCTCGGTTCATCTGCTCGATCGATGATGGTAATGCAGTTGGCGTGGCTGCGGCAATGGGGGAAGATGATTTGAGGCGGCAAAAGAAAGTCTGAGGGGGATCTCTCTGCGGTGAATGCTTCTGTCGATGGTGCACCTCGGTGGGGTGGATGGCCGACCTGCGGCGGAGAAGGACACAACACACGAGTTTTCTTTTACGCCAATCTGAAAATGAAGTAAATTTGTAAGGGCTCCTTAGAATTGGAGGATTTTATAAGCGTAGGGACGGGGAAAACACAGGGAATAGGATAGGAATGCCGTGCAAAGCAGGCATTTGGAAACATAGGATTCAGTCAACTTTGGGTGTTTGGCTCACATGAATTGGAAGAATAGAGGAATGGAGAAACAAAGTGATCGACAGTGTACAACCTCTTTGGCATAGCCTTGTGGACCTCAACATCATTGGGTTGGGCGTGGAGGATGGTGATGATCTTTGGTGTATTTGTCGGGAGGGGGAAGAAGATCGGGAGGCCTCTGGAAGCGGCGCCAATGGTCTGCTCCTTTGTGATGGATGGTTCCGTCGTTGGAGCAGCTCCGCTAAGGTGTCTGGCGACGAGGCTGAAGCATGACAAAGCAGACAACCTTAATCCGAAGTGGGACCCTAATATCATCGCAATAGATGATGTAAAATACATCACCAAAAAGTTCTAGATGTAAAGCATCGGCCAGCGCCACGGCGCTCCACGACGGATGCTATAAGTACTGTTCACTCTGAACTTAAGCGAAGAAAATGAACTTCACGATCGAAGCTGAATTTTCTTGTCGAAACTGATTGAACTAATGTGAGCATTGCAATAGATGTTTAGGCGTTCGAGCACTAGTAGCGGAGAAGCGATGATCTAAATCAGCGAGCCTTCGGCGAGGCAGCACTAGCGGAGAAAGTCATGCGGTAGCACATGACGAGTGCTAAAGCAGCAACTCTGAGCTGGGAGGTCGTGCATGCGGCGGCAACAGACAGCATAGCGAGAAGCAAGCGAGCAACAACACGAGCAGCGGGAAGCGGTGCAGCGGTAGCGACCGTCGATAAACGAGTCGCGGTAGCGGCGAAGCGAAGCAGCTGCAGCTAGTGCCATTGTGGAAGTCGTTGCCGAGGAAGCAACGACATGGGGGAGAGACGCCGTGGATGATGTGGCCGGCGACGGCACCATCGATGGAGATGCCATGTCTGCTCGGTATCGAGCACCGGTAGCCCGTGAGCGAATAAAAGATAAAATGCAGCGGTGAGTGCAAAACCTCCTTGGTGGCGCCGAGTTGGCCTCGACTTCGCCGGAGGAATTGGTGAGGTGCTGCGGTTCCGGTGGGGCAGGTCAAGGCGGCGTTGTGGGGATTGAGGTGGCGCGATAGGCAGAGACAAACATCGGGCAGCTCCTTGGAGGTGGAGGGCAGGCGGCTGATCCGGCGGGGCGGCGAGATCGACAGCGGATCCTCATCGGTGCGGTGGATGAGGAGCGAGCTATTGCGGTGGGCGGCGTGGTCGGGGAAGAGTCTTCGGTGGCGGCGGTCGGAAGGCCGGCGGAGGCGTGGGGTTTCGCAGGTTTTGGCGGCCTCGGTTATGCGAATGGGGGCAAAGGGAGGAGCCAAGCTTAGGGGCGCTTGTCCGAAATGTAGGGTAAGTTCTGGCGTACCCCACGGTTTTGACACCACGACGTGGAGCTTCATTTCGGTGAGGGTAGAAGGGGATTTCGCGATATGCAGGTTGCGGGGCGATTTGGATGAGGAGGAGTTCTCACGCGTCAAATTCGGGATAACAAAGGGCGGTAGGGTTGTTGAAGCGGGAGTTTCAAAGCGGGTGAGACAAAAGATACTCGAGCTTGAAAATTTCAGGATAACAAGGTGCGGATTCCTTGTTCGGTAGAACAAACTTAAATGTGTAAAAAACAATTCATACAAGACACAAGAGAGTCATGTCCCTTTTACTATATTGCTATAGATGCCATTGAAAAACTACAAGAAAAATGTACAAAAATCGGAGAACAAGATTACCTGCTGCGATTACCAAATCGATTCGCACTTCCCTCAACAACAACAAAAACAAATCAATTCCCACCAAAGAAAGAGTAATGTCCCTTTTATATGATTACGAGATGCCATGATCTCGAATTTCAATTTTTGAATCCACGTTATGTTGAATTGAATATATCATTAGGTGACCTTGCGGTTTATAATTGATGTAGTTGTACATTTTGATCTTCCATCATATATGAACATTTTACTCCACCATGTGAACATATATATTATAAGTCTACCATATGGACTAAATTTGAATCAATTTTCCTTATTTGAATATCATTGTTGTCAAGTTATACAATAATTTAAATATTATCTTGATAACAAAAGACATGCATATATCAGTAATCATATTTCACTATGAACTACATGTACCATCGCTCTCCAATTCAAATATTTGTATCCATTTTATGTTGAATTCAAATCATAGTACATTATTGGTCTAGGTAGCGAGATGTTGGGATAATCTAAACCCTGTTTTCATACATTATAATTTTTGGCTGAATTGGGACAAGTTTTGGTATAAGCCTCTTGCAAAACGGAGATTCTCTCAACAAGCCTCGTGGTTCGAGAGGAATGTGTCACCTTTACATCTTGAAAGCGATATAGGCTGCCTCCCCTGATTTTATTCTGAGGCAACATAGAACTATATGAGTGCCTTTGTTAAATTTTGGAATTATTTCGGGTTCATTTGGCCTTTTTATACATTAATTGAGTTTCGGACTTTTAATGTGCATAATCTAAATATGAATTGCATGCACATGCTCCGTTGCACCAAAGTGGGTTGAAAAATCACATGTGTGTCCTTGGTTGAATTTCTAGGTCCCATGGAAGAAATGAGAATGAAATTCAAACATCTGGCGTCATGACTCTGCCGAGAACATCGAGAAACTTAGATTTTAAATTCATGTAAATCAAAACTTCATTTGGAAATCATGAAACTTGGCATGGTGTCATGTCATGGCACTAACATGTTGTGGTAAAAAATGGGCGATTTGGGCTCGTGGTTCTAAGAGGGCGATGCCACTTTGAGTGTGAAGCGATATCGCTGCCCCCCTTGAGTTTCTTAACAAAGGCAACATAGAACTACATTAGTGCCCTATTAAATTTGGAATTATTCGGGTTCATTTGTCGTTTTTATACATTAATTGAGTTTACGGTCATTTAATGTGCATAAGTCAAATTTGAACTACAAGCACATGCTCTCGTGCACCAAAGTTGGTTGAAAAATCACATTTGTGTCCTCGGGTGAATTTCTAGGTCCCATGCAAGAAATGAGAATAAAATTAAAACACACAGGCATCGTGGCTCGGCGAGAACATTGAAAACTTGGTTTTAAAATTCTTGTAAATCCAAAACACGTCTGAAAATCATGAAACTTGGCATGGATGTCATGTCATGGTACTACCATGTTGTGGTAAAAAAATGGCTGAATAGGAACAGATTTTGGTATAAGCTTCTTGCAAACCGAAGCTTCTCTCAAGAAGGCTCGTGGTTACGAGAGGAGCGTGCCACCTTTGAGTCTGAAACGATATCGTTGTCCCCTTGAGTTTATTTACAAAGGCAACATAGAACTACATGAGTGCCTGTTAAATTTTGGAATTATTCGGCTTCGTTTGGCCTTATTTACACATTAATTGAGTTTTGGTCATTTAATGTGCATAATTCAAATTTGAACTACAAGCACATGCTCCGTGCACCAAAGTTGGTTGAAAAATCACATTTGTGTCCTCGGTGAATTTCTACTCCTCCTTCCATCTATATAGGTCCTAATCGTTTTTGAGGCTAACTTTGACCAAGCGTTAGAGCAATAATATATGACATGCAACTTACACAAAGCATACCTTCAAATTTGTATGTCAAAGGGCTTCAATAATATAATTTTCATAGTATACATCTCATGTGCTATTAATCTTGTCAATAGTCAAAGGCTGTCTTGAAAAACACATTAGGCCCTATATAGATGGAAGGAGGAGTAGGTCCCATGCAAAAATGAGAATAAGATTCAAACATCTGGGCATCGTGGCTCGATCGAGAACATTGAGAAACTTGGTTTTAAAATCATGAAACTTGGCATGGTGTCATGTCATGGTAGTACCATGCAGTGGTAAAAAAATTGGCGAATAGGAACAAATTTTGGTATAAGCTTCTTGCAAATCAGACTTCTCTCAAGAAGGCTCGTGGTTACGGGAGGAAGCGTGTCACCTTTGTGTGCATAATTCAAATTTGAAATACAAGCACATGTTCGAGTGCACCAAAGTTGGTTGAAAAATCACATGTGTGTCCTCGGGTAAATTTCTAGGTTCCATGCAAGAAATGGGAATGAAATTCAAAATTCAGGCGTCGTGGCTGGGTTGGAAACATTGAGAAACTTAGTTTTTAATTCCTGTAAATCAAAACATGCATAAAATAATGAAACTTGGCTTGGTGCCATGACATGGCACCAACATGTTATAGTAAATTTGCAGTCCGATTTGCGGCGCACACATTAACAATCAACAAAGTCATTTTGGAACAAGTGTTGTCACGTTACAATCGGAAACACAAGTATTATTGAAACCGTGGGCGTTCTACTTACTAGTACCATTTACGTGCATACAGCGTCCCATTTTATTAGCTAGGAGGCGTCGTGCGGGGTAGCTATTTGAGTCACGAGGCGTGCGATCAGACCCTGCGCATGCTTATCGGGAGGAGAGCCCTTTGACCTCCATCGTCGTCCACCTCTCTCCCAAGGTCTCCATTAATGGTGCTGAGCCTCTCTTTAATGGCGTGGCTATGTCTCACTCACTGAGATTTAAGAGAAAAAAGAAAATCTGAAAGCACGGATCTTGATGTAAGATCCGACGGACCTATATAGCATCTCTGACTTATAGCAAGGCGAGTGAATATATAAGGATGATTAAAAATTGATCAAAGAAGGGCTTTCCCTTCGATTTTCATTCTTGAAAACCACCACAATTCACAAGAAGTTCAACACAACTCCAGCCTAACACGAAGGACT
This sequence comes from Aegilops longissima, assembly GCA_021605205.1. NCBI lineage: Eukaryota > Viridiplantae > Streptophyta > Magnoliopsida > Poales > Poaceae > Aegilops > Aegilops longissima. The sequence goes on from JAHIAM010002920.1 coordinate 50,290, forward strand.
AAAAGCTACAGTTGAAATCGCAACATCCCAAGAGGCCAACAAAGGCCAAACATTGGCGCTAGAACCCAACATTTCACAACCGATGAAACAATCCACATCCTAAACCGATTATTACATCAAAAGAAACCAGAAGCGAAGGAAGCCCGGCGGCAACTAGAAGAACGGCAATGCCGAAGTACGCCACGGCAAGAGTTTTCTTCATTCCAGCCTCGCAACATTGATCTTCCACGAGAAAGATAAGGGCGATTAATTGTCTTACATAATTAGAAAGATAATTAAAAAAGCCACATGCGGCTTCGCCGAAATACACAAGAGGCGAAAGAAGAAGGAAGACAAGGATGCGGCTCATTGATCTCTACTTTCTTGATCGTTCTTTGCGGGCGCAGGAACTAGTCTCGGCGGCGGCGATGAAGCTCTTCGTGTCCTCAAGGCGCTGCTTGAGAACATCCACGGATTCCTCCACCAGCCTTTGGCGCTCGTTGTGGAGCATGTCATTCTCGTCCATAAGTTTCTTGGCGATGGCGCGGTCCTCTTCAACAAGGCCTTGGTCTCCTCCTGCTGGTACGCACTTGGACGATCTTCTCCCTCAGCAGGTCGCGCTCGGCCGGAGCCTCTCATTGCCCTCCCTTAGTTGCGGATGATGCGGTAGCTTGTTCAAATGAGGCTTTCACGTTGTCCGGCAACCTCACCCAGCGGAGATCTGATCCATCGGCTATGGGCGATCACATGCATGCGCTGTATGTGATCGTCGCCTGCCGCGATAAATTTTCCCGAGCCGCATGGCTGGCCGGACATCTCTGCTGCATTACGTGGCGGCGGCGGGACATCTCTCTCTGCTTCATGGCGGCCGGACGATCTGCTGCATCGGCGGTGCGATAGGACCTCCGTGCTACTTCAGCGGCATGGCGGGACCTCTGTGCTGCTACTCATGGCGGCGGGACATGTCGGCTGCTCTCGCGGCGGCGGGACATCTCTCGTGCTTCGCTTCCATGCTCGCCTCTCCACGGTGGCAATCTCTCGACCCGAACTCACGCTGGCCATGGCGGAGCGCAAGGAAGGATCTTGAATGACTTGTTTGTTTTTGTGGATGAGGAGTTGAGGAGAATGTGCAGTCATCTTGGCATACTAGTATTTATAACCGAGTACTAATCGCTCCTAAGTGGGAAACCGTTTAGGTTGTGATCGGTGTGAACAGGTTTGGAATTCAATATAGCGTGGTACTAATACGCTCCTAAGTGGGAAACCGTTTAGGTTGTGATCAGTGTGAACAGGTTTGCAATTCAATATAGCGTGGAGTAATTTGGAACGTGACGAGATGCAAGCTACTTTATGCATGCATGCATTGCAATTAATGCATTGATAAACATAATTTTTTTGAGAAAAACAAGAGCATTAATTAGGTGCTTTTGCAAACTACAAAAAATATTCCACCACTCACCATCTTGGTTGGTGAGATTTTTGAATTAAGCCCTATGAACCGGAAAGGAGAATGCTGCTGTATGCGTGCAATAGCGGCACCATCGTATACATATCTTACGGTTAATGGGGCGTTCGACGAGAGATAACCGCATGGCGAGCTCTAAACTAGTCCTTTTTTGGCGCATTAAACCTATCTCTCGGGACTTTCATACGCACCATCGTGCCACCCACAAAACTTGTACTCTGAGTTTAGTAATCGTTATCACGAGGAAAAGAAGAGGTGCTGCATGCCTTTCGTCCTCTCACATACAGCGTCTGTTTTTCTCGAAAGGAGGATGATGACCCCGGCCTCTGCATCAGGAGTCACACATGCATCTGTAGCTACTGGTGTAGTGTTCTCAACCATCCGATTGGCTCTATCATGGATGTACCTATATACTAAAACATGTCTAGATACATCTATATTTTGACAAATGGAAGGCATGTATTGTGGAGCGGAGGAGTGCTTGGCATCAAAATGGATAAAAGGGGCGTATCTAGAACTAAAATACGTCTACATACATCTCCTTTTATCCATTTTGATGACAAGTACTACTTCTTACCCCAAGGATGTTTATATCCAGCAGACACACAATATCCGTTCATTGTTGGAAATTCTTGATCGGATGTCGAGTAATTGTTGCATAGCCACCAAAACCCACCATTTCTTAAGCTAAAGTAGACCAAGGTAATCCCTATATTAGCATATTACTAAGATAAACAGAAGCCTTGTAGAAACATTTAGGGCGTGAGCTTGTCAATCTGAATGTGGAGGGACACAAGCTTAGCCCGACCAGCAGCTTAGGCGGAGCTGTCAGAAGGTCAGCTCACTGCGTCGGCGTTGCCGGGATCCTTGCTGCTTGTCACCTCCATTTCCACCTTGATGGCGTCGGTCGTGCCTTTGGGCTCCCCGTGAACCGTTCGCCCACAGCTTGGCCAAGTAGTGCGGCGGTGGGGGCGCCCCCCACTCGATCGAGATCATCGACCTGACGATTAGGCGCGCCGATGTCGAGCACGCCGCCGACCAAGAAAAAGCGGTGGTCCTCCTCCACGAACAGCAAAAGTCGTGGCTCCGGCGATGGCACTTGCGCTGGACCACCTTCCATCTTGGATCTGTGCGGGCATGGGATGCGCGGTGCTGATGTGGTGGTAAAGCACCGGTGGCCAGACGCCGTCGTAGCCATGACGGCAGGCACGGGGCATTTGCGAGGGCGGCGGACACGCTCTCGGTGATCGGCGAGCTTGTGGTAAGTGGCGTAGAGCCCACAGCCTTCGTGCGGGCACTCCACCCTCACCGATGAAAGGAGGAGTCCACCACCGTGTTACGCGCGTCGAAGCCACCGCGCTTCGCCGCCAGCACTTGCCGCTGGTTCCCGGGGTGCTCGGGCGGCGATCTGCGCGAGCAGTGCCCTCCCTTGCCTTTGCAGAAATCAATCGAACAACACATCAATCAAGAAACCTGCACCTTGCTCAATCAGCGAGCGGATGAGGTGTATTGAACCTCATACCTTTGGGCGTCAAGGCGGAGGCACAAGGGTAGTGGAGCACGGTGAGGTCCGCCGAGACCTTAGAAGCTCCATCGTCGGGTCTGTTCGATGCATGATCTCGCCCACCTTGTGCACAACCATCTCTCGACTTGGGCGAGGGTATTACAAAGCTTTACCGTCACATATTTTATAGTACTACTTCAAGGTGCATTAAATCAACACATGCAAGTAGTATCAAAAGAAGAATCACGGCATGCATGCATGCGTTGTAATTGTCATCGATAGCATAAATTATTGAATCCCTTCGGTTTCTAGGGCTTATCTCAAAATTTCAGTTTTTCCATTTTATAAGACTCAATTTGGTTGTTCCCAATCACATGTTCAGATTCAAGGTGCATTACATCATTGCATGCAAGTATTAAGAAAAATTGACCAATGCATGTAATTTATGCATGCATGCATTACAATTAATGAATTGATAAACATACTTTTTGAGAAAAACAAGACCACTAATTGGGTGCTTTTGCAAACTATCTGATACCTTGGTTGGTGAGATTTTGAATTGAGCCTTATAAACCGGAAAGGAGGGAGTATATCGAGTGCGGTGCTTTGATGTGTCGCGTCCTTTCGTACATCAACGAGAAGTTTGATTATCCTCTCCCTCGCGGACTTAGCGCACCTGCCTTTGGCTGTATGACGGAGTTGGCCACACACTGTCGGGCCCACTGTCATCCTACGCTAAGGCAGGGCGTCCCTCCTCGCCCATGGCGTGGTGGCTGGCAAGACTAGGAGAAGCTTTGCTACGCTCTCCCTCCCTCCATGCTTGGTGGACATGCAGCGAGTTCAATCGGTGTCGAGATGGCGAAGCGTCTTGTAGTACTCCTCGGTGCGATAGTACTCCATCATTGTTCGACTTCCGAAGCGAAGAGCCAAGCGCCTTGGGGACGCTCGTGTGGCAGTTTCATGTGTAGAGTAGTCTAGGATAGCATGTACCATGCTGTAAGCTTAAAATCGTTGGGGTCGGCTCCATGCTATGTGGCCTTCTCGAAGTTTTAAAAAAATTAAAATAGTCTTACGGCCCTACATCACCACGATGATTGTAGTTTGCCGCTCATCTGGTCAAGACAGGAATATATATTTTAATTTGTTTTTTTTGAAAAGGGGGACTCCCGGCCTCTGCATCGAGCGATGTATATGGCCACATATATTTTAATTTGTGGTGGGTAAATGTTAGGCGTTGCAGCAAATATATTGTACCTGCGGGTCTTTCAGCCAAGTTTAGAGCAAGCATGTGGGGCCGGTGCTATGATGTGTCGCGTCCTTTCATTACAACGAGGAGAAGCTTGATTTTACTACCGCCTTCTCCCTCGCCCATCTTGTGATTGCTCCCAAGCGAGGACAGGCTTTTGCTTAGTAGTACTTCTACAACAAGCTATCCATCCGCTTTCATGGTGGACGGACATGGAGTGATGGATTCAACACTATAGAAGCGATAGTAGTAGTAACATCATTGTTCGTCTTCTCGAAGAAGCGAAGAGCCAAGCGCAAACCGAGCGTTGCGATTGCGAACATTAGACACGCATATAGCGAGGCTCTTGCATGAGACAAAATTGCTATGTGAGCCCACTATTGTACTAATGCGTACAACTACTTGCTAGTATAGCCCTATAAACCAGAAAGGAGTATTTGCCCTTCTAGAGATTTCAACAAGTGACTAGACTACACGAGATGGAGTACATATGGAGCAAAATGAGTGAATCTGCACCGTAAACAAATCGTTACTAGTTCTATCGTTTTCCTCTCCGAGGTGCACAATATTGAGTATCTTGACTAGTCTCTTTTTGACATGCATTTCGTTTTTTTTGACACATTACAGGCATAGCGCTCATATACCGTGCATACACTCACCCTATGAGCAGCACACATACGGCACTATCATCTTGAAATTTGTAAGTCACCATAGGCACCTCGTCGTCGGCGGGTCCATAAGTGCTTGAATGCCAAGGAGGAAGAGGTAGTGGTTCCGAGGCGTTGAGCAGTCGATGATGCATCCTCAATTACATGCAGAGGAATTAATTGGAGAAGCGAGAATAGAGCCCGGCCGCGATGTGAATGCAGCGAGTTTGGACTCTCATATAATAAAAGCGCCCACCACTCCAATCCATCTACTCCCAAGTCTCTGGGCAACCTTGCTCACTCCAATCCAAGACCAAGTGACCGAAGCCACAAGCACCTATGGAGGCGATGGGCCTTGGCGGCGATCGGTGTGCCAAATCATCAAAGCGCCCGGACTGCGGCCGCACCAGCGTAGCGTTCTGAGCGATCTTTGGCGACCGTAGGCATCGTAGCCCTCGCCGGCGCCGGCCGCCTCTCGCATGGGCGACATGATGGTCAACTCCATCCATAAGTTCACCGCCGTCAAAAAGCGCAGACGACCTTGCCGTCTTGCTCCAGCCCGCGCCTAGGCTCCTCATTGCCTGCCACCCTCATCGTCCTACATGGAGATGAACTCTTTCAAGCCACTGGTGGCCTGCAGTGCTGGGAGGTCGCGACGAAGAATGTGCACCTCGAGGCCCGCTCGCCAGCATGGCGCCTCGCCATGCAAGAAACCGTCGACCTGCACATCCCGTCTCTGAGAAAATCATCTACATAGGCCACTACAAGGCAAGCAAGAGCCGAGAAGGCGTTGGCCTTCTTCAGTAGCTGGAATCTTTGGGCGCCATTGTTGAAACTGCGTCGACCAGCCACAGCGCTGCTACTTAGGCGCCGTTCGGTGGGGCCGGCGCCAGTCGAGAGGTGGGCGTCGTCGATGGATGCATCTCTTCTTCTTGCCTCTGTAACCAACCTTTGCATCTCCTCGTGGCCTTAATGTTTTATTAGTATAGTACTCCCTCCGTTCCCAAATATAAGTCTTTCTAAAGATTCCGACAAGTGACTACTACATACGGAGGAAAATGAGTGAATCTACACTCTAAACTATGTCTACATACATCATGTCTTGTATTCCATTTGAACTAGTATCTAAAAAGGCTTATATTTATGAGCGGAGGAGTATATGGCATTTTATTCCAGTTATAACATTTTCCTTTGTGAGGTGGGGCGCGATTGAGCAAACCCACCCCTTGCCCAGGCGTCGGCTGAGTTTAGAATTAGAAGAGAAAGCGAGGGAGGAGAGCTAGTTGTAGCAGACTGTTGTCGAGATGGGACTCGTGTTTAGACTAGTCACGATGGGAGTAACTTATGTTACTAGTCTATGTTACTACCTCCATAGTGGGTAGTAACATATGTGTTGTGTCATGCATCACTTCATTTATTATGTTATAGACTCATCTTTTCTTGATATGTGTGATATTACGGTAACTAGTTATGTTACCACATGCCCTCTTTTCTTCATTAATTACATGCCACATCATCTATTTAGCCTAGATAAAGTGTGATGTTACCACCTATGTTACACTTGTGGGTAGTCTTATAGAATAGAATCTTGAGCACTCGTGCCTCTTTTTTAGGGAAAATTAGTCGTATGTCTAGTACCACTAGTTGGGTGCGTCGCGACCTATAGCTATCATCACTTTAGGTCTCCTTTTGAACCATGACTCGCTTCACAATACATATTTTTCACGCATTTATCCTCCTATATGTACTCTAGGCTATTTCCACGTGCTCCCATTCAGCGACATGTGGGACATAGAGCATCTGGGTAAGTAGTGCATGCGACTCGGAGCATATCTTGAGGTACTTTACATTTCAGACCTCACAAATTACATACAAACCCCATGAGAAGAATAAATAAATAAATGAATTACTACATGAAACGGATTATTTTCGTGGAAAGCAGAGAACACGTTCATTAAATTTTGGACATAACACGTTTATAAAAATGACGGACCTAAACCGGTCTAAGGGCCTCTTTGATTTTCCATAAAAAAAGGGCCTCTTTGATTTGCGAGATCTGAAAACAGGAATGGGGAAAGTATGATGGCGATGAACCGAGGCGAGGAGAACTCTAACTCGGTTAGAGGTTAGAGTTAGATTCTAACCTGAACTAACTCTAAACCAAAGAGGTGTATGGATGGTAGGGTTAGATTGACAATAAATGCTCTATCTCAATCATTTGACTACTTTGGACCCTATTTTTAGTCGGACTAAAATAAGTCCCTTGGATCCAAGCACCCTCTTGGTGTGGTGGCTCTTCTGTGGCCTCCTCCGCTCACAATTGACATAAGCAGACCATCTATACAAATCAAGCATGCAAAACATGATAATTTTACTTTGTCCATACAAATGAGATATCCCACTTAAACATACAAGTCGTCAATCAAGCTACAAAATAAAAAAACACTTCATGAAACAAAGAATGAGCTAACTCATCACGGAAGTCATTCACGATAGGGAGGGCAGGAGCCCCTCACGCACAGGGAGGAGCTCTCCATCGTAAGCTCTGGAGGAAGGCTCTGTAGAGCCCAAGCCAGGAACCCCTCAAGCCTTGGCCCTTGCGAGTTGAGGTCGACACCGGCATGGGTAGCAGGGCCGCTTGCTTGCCCATTGGGAACTTAATCTTTGGGCCTCTAGAAATAATGCAAGCCTGTAACTAAAATACCTAGAAAGGTGAACTGAATCTTTGGGCCTCTAGAAATAATGCAAGCTGAAATGAAATACCTAGAAAGGTGAACTGAATCTTTGGGCCTCTAGAAATAATGCAAACTGAAACTAAAATACCTAGAAAGGTGAACTGAATCTTTGGGCCTCTAGAAATAATGCAAGCTGAAACTGAAATACCTAGAAAGGTGAACTAAATCTTTGGGCCTCTAGAAATAATGCAAGCACAAGAAGCTGAAATACCTAGAAAGGTGAGCCTGAAATTGAAATACCTAGAAAGGTGAACTGAATCTTTGGGCCTCTACAAATAATGCAAGCCTGAAATTGAAATACCTAGAAAGGTGACACTGAATCTTTGGGCCTCTAGAAAGATTTATTACCTCCTCAAGCAGCATCAAACAATTCCATCGTGCACCACAAATCTATAGCAAGTTTGATCGGGATCTACTTTTCCAAATCAGAATTAGCGCTAGAGCAAGCAAGATCAATGATATGGCCGTGAGGCAGTGAAGGACGAACAAACTCACCCCTCTCGCGACCTCCACAGTAGATCTTGCCGCCCGCTCAGTGAGAGGAGAAAAAGCTTGAGTGAAGGGGGCGGGGTGACCTTGGCCGGAGGAGGCGGCGGATTAGAGGCGGAGGCGGAAGAGAGGGAGGGAGGAGAGGAGAGGCGGCGCTTGGTGAGGGACCCTATGGGGAGAGAGTCGTGCGAGAGGGTGGAAGCGATGCAGTGCGGGCAGGTGAGATTTTTAGTTCTCTTTTAGTGGGCCGAGGATAACTAACAATTAGAACCTCTCCACGGGCTAGTTTTTTAGCTGGGTTAGAGCAAACTAGCTCAAACTAACCCCTCTTGTTTCGATAATTTGAGGCTATTTCAACCCAAACTAGCTCTAACTCGAGGATCCAAACAAAGAGGGTATTCTTGTACATGCTACGGTGTGGACCGTAGCACATTGTTTTTATGGCCATATCACCACATTGTTTTCTCTGCTTTGGTTCCTTTGGGCTACCGTGGTTACTTCTTGCTGGTTCCTTTGGGCTGCCATGGTTCGCCTCCTCAGGCTGAGTAGTACTCCTCCGTTCCTAAATATAAGTCTTCGTAGATATTTCCTTTGTGGACCACATACGGATGTATATAGATGCATTTATGTGTAGATTCACTCATTTTCTCTGTATGTGGTCCATAGTGAAATCTCTCCAAAGACTTATATATTTAGGAGCAGAGAGAATAGTATAATACTAGTATATACGCATCATTCTTTGCTCCTTCTTACTACTCCGACATGTGGGAGAGCCCACATCCGAATTGGCGTGTCATGCACCAGATTAGGCCTTGGAATGGAAGGGGCATCACCCAGTCGGGCGCCGGTAATTCATGACTATAGTGAGTGGTCATATCACAAGTCTTTCCAGCGATGCAGCGCCGTCAAATCGCACATCCCCACTCGCTCACCCTCCTCGCCTCTCGTCAAACCGCCTACCCAAAAATTGTGCAGCGTCTTTGCTGGGAAAATCCCGCCCTCAACTTTTAACTACGTGAAAATAGTTCGAGCTTGCGTTCTATATAAATCTGATACTTACTGTATGTTTATTCATCCGTGGGGTTGTTCAATGAATGGAGGCGGGGAGCACAAGTGAACCTTAAATAGAGTTTCTTTTCTTTAATGCCACGTACACAAATTGAAAGCGCTTGTTGTGGAGAGAAAAAGATAATCACTCCACTATATATGGGCCGCATGGGCACGGCGCTTGCTTTACTAGGTTGCTCTCTTCATTCTCTCATCCTCTCGGATATAAACAAGACAGCGGTAGCGACATTTTCTCTCTGCTCACGCTGGTCACAGATCGGCGGATCCCTTGGCGGTGTGTGTGAAGGACTAAAGGTGCATCGTTCACGCGGTCATCGCCCATGGGGAGAAACCCACAGCTGCCGGAGGGCCCGATCCTCTGCCCGTGCCGTTCTCTCGACCTGGCGCCCGGCTCGGGAGGTCCTCAGACCCTTCTTCCTCCTGCCGTATTGTCCATGAGATCCGACACTGCCGCCGCCGACATCCGGCGACCCTCGGTATAAGTTCTTGGCGGCCTTGCTCTGCCCTGACTCCCCGATGTGCGCATGTGCATCTTTTCTACTCCCATCAGCTCTTCCAAAGCCACCTAAATTTTTAGTATTATTAGAGGTAAAGCTACTTCATGCATTGAATCTAGGGCTTTGTTCAAACAACGAAGAAAGGGGAAAGTTGTAGCATGAATCTAGGACTTGATTCAAGAGGAAATAATATGGTGAAAGTAGTAGAGACCGGATACCCAACGGTCTCTTGGTTGAAAAAGGAAATAATGGGAAAAGCGGTACAAACTGGATAAGGAACAGATCTATTATTGGTTGAAAAAGGATAGAAAGTGGCGTTTGGTGGACAAGTCAGCAGTATGTCGAGGATTAGATTTGCTGCCATCACATAGTAAAGGTCTCGAGATTAGATTTGCTGCCCTCACATAGTAAAGGTCTCGGGATTAGATTTGCTGCCCTCACATAGTAAAAGGTCTCGAGGATTAGATTTGCTGCCCTCACATAGTAAAGGTCTCGAGGATTAGATTTGCTGCCCTCACATAGTAAAGGTCTCGAGGATTAGATTTGCTGCCCTCACATAGTAAAGGTCTCGAGATTAGATTTGCTGCCCTCACATAGTAAAGGTCTCGAGGATTAGATTTGCTGCCCTCACATAGTAAAGGTCTCGAGGATTAGATTTGCTGCCCTCACATAGTACAAGGTCTCGAGGATTAGGTTTGCTGCCCTCACATAGCGTGAACAAGCTCGGCATCACCACTTTATGCCTCCTTGTAGGTACATTGTCTTGATCGTCCTTTGTCGCATGTCCTTATACCAACCTTTTGCTGTTGTTAATGTAAGGCGCATGTAAAATGAAGCGATCTGCTTTGTTACCTTAGGGACATGTCTAACGGTGTTATTGTTAATCTAATGCCTCCGGTGATAAGATGCAATTAAAGCTTGTGTTACAAATGGCACTCTGTTGTTTTCCCAGTATGATAAGTAAGTTGCTCCTTTCGTTCTTTGAGTGTCCTGGTGTCCCCATGGTCCCATGCCCTTAAACCAACTCTTTAGCTCTTTGTTGATTTCTTGTATGCAGTAAACAAGCAATGCCACCAAGTAATCCCATATTTGAGGAATCTCATTGTTGATCGTAATGCTTACGGTAACATGAAGCATTCTTGACATTAAAATTTCTCTTGTCCTTGCGTGATTGCCATGAACATAATTAAGATGCTTCTTTTCATTTTGTATATGTTTCGTATATTCTTATTGACCAACAACTGTTTACTTTCTATCATTTTGTGCGAGATAGGGATATCCATTTCACCTTGTTGCTATTGTGACCTTTTGGTGAACTGCACAAAACACTTTTTTGGAATGAGTGTCTTGTGCAGTTCAACTAAAATGTCACGTGGGCAACATCTCTCAATTTTGGTGGAGCTGCACAAAATGGTGATTGGAGTTTCAAAATCTCCGTCAAGTTCTTTGGTAATCTCGTGCAACATTTTATTAGCCTTTGCAAGATGGAGCCGTCCTTTGTCACCACAATGGCACTTTATTTTAGTGGAACTGCACAAAGGATAAGAAAATTATAGTTGCACCTTACATGAGCGGACAGCCAACCTTAATGTTCCTCAATTTTAGTGCAACTACTAAAGAAGAACCTACCAGCTCACAAGAGCAAGTACTTCTTGCTAGCTGAATGATGCAATCTTTGCTTCATTTCAGGTGAAGCTAGAAAAAAGCGCATGAATTGAATCATGGAACTCGAGGCAGACCTCATCCAAGTAGAGTTGGAGGTTGAGTTCAAGGAGGCCGCTATTAAAGTGAAATCATGCTCTCATGTCTCCTTGTTTGTCTTGTGCAAACATGTTGTGCAAACAGGAATACTCAACTACGAGATGTTGTGACGGTCAAGAGCATTAGCCAAGTTCTTGATTGTATGACATGGCTAGCCAAGATGGATTTAATCCCGATATTCACTTTATCAAAAGGCTCTAATGGGTTGGTTACGAATCTTGCAAGTGGGAATCGATGAGATGTGTAGGCATCTTTGTTGTACTTATTATTTGAATCTTATTTGTTGGTTACGAATCTTGCTAGCTAGGAATCAATGAGATGTGTAGGCATCTTTGTTGTACTTATTATTTGGATCTTATTTGTTGGTTACGAATCTTGCAAGCTGGGAATCAATGAGATGTGTAGGCATCTTTGTTGTACTTATTATTTGGATCTTATTTGTTGGTTACGAATCTTGCAAAGCTGGGAAACATGGCATGATGATCGAGAGGACAACAACCATAACAAACAGTTCAAACTTGGTAGTATTATCTTTGTGAAAGTCGACAAATGTCTTGATCGTATGCGTCCGAGAATAATAATTCTAATTGTTGTGCATGTTGATCTGTGTGGCTTGATAGAAACGGCGAATGCATTGCTTGTTTTAAGTATAAATTTCTATTAAAGCTAATTAAATTTAAGTAAAGTGACCACTAACTCTGTTATTACAGTACCAATCTGAGACCAGCTCGTGAACCGGCGTGTGGCGGAGTAGGTTTCTTAATGGAGGCGTTTGAATCTTGAGGTGCATCTTCTACGGGCGTCAGTGAGACGAGGAGGGTAATGCTTGTTGTGCGCTGTACACACTCGACTTCTTGTTGAATCCAGTTCCCAAGAGCTGAAAAAGCGAGCTGCTGCCGCCGCCTACACACTCGTTCACTCGAAGAGACTCAATGGCGATCCGAGGGTGAGCTTCTGCTGGATATGGACTTGACAAGGTTCCCCTTTGAGTTCGCCGTTCAGTCCTATGGCTGCACCAAGTTGAATGTGATGTACACCAACGATACGGACTCGGTGAAGCTCGCCTCGCCTCGGTCCTATGGCTGCACCAGGTTACGGAGCATTACGCCCGTTTCATCCAGTGCGCCCATTGCACCTTACTACGGTGGAAGAAGGAAGAAACGCGATGATTCGACCATCGGTGCAACAAGCTTGTCGACATCCGGAAGCAATACAAGATCATCAATGCAGGCGGAGAAGGACTCCGTGGTTGACCTCGCTGAGACCATCATCGACCCCGATCGCCAACATGAAAGAAGGCGACTGAACACGTGGGAGGTACCTCGAATCTAGCCTACATAACCTAAGCGGCCAGGGCGCATCGCGTACTACGACATGTATGGCGAGATCTTGGACATGAGGCGTGTACGCTTCCGTAACCGGCAGTACACGGACAGCCGTTGCGTCATGATCAAGCGTGCGGGAAGGTCTAGATGTTGTACTTTATCTGTTTATAAGCACCTTTATCATCTGAGTGTTTCATGCATTAGCCTATGTGCCGTAATTATCTGTTTTGTCGAAATATTTCTTTTAGAACCCATTAACCTGATTGCTTTTTTAGTGGCTATTTGCTTATGTATGTAAACTAGTTCACTTGTCCGTAAAAAAACTAGTTCACTCGGCTGCCGTGCTTTGAATCTCCTTCCTCCCAACATATTCCTCTCCTCGGGTGGACCCAGTGAGGTCTCTGAATTTTCTCCACTTTCTTTTTCGATGTAAACTGAGTTTTCTCGAGTACTTTCCCTAGAACCAACTCAACTGTCCCGTCTAGCCTAAAAATAATAATACCCCGTACTATTAACTCATCAAATTAAAATGATATTTTATTTAAGTAAGTTGAAAGTTCTTACAAAATAATACTAATAATAATTGTTTATATATAACTTGCCAAGTTAACTCCTAGTGATTGCGTACATAAGCTTGCAAAGATTTTCTTGACGTGCAATCATGTGTTTATATTTTATAACATTTCTCCGTCTAGCCCAACATGATATTTTCACCCAGCAGCAAGTCCAGCGGATTTTGAGAAAAATGCAAATGGGATTTAAGCGGGCTGCATAGATGCTACATCATTGTTTCACCCACCCACCAAATGGACTAAAAACAAATGGGTGGCGACATGTGGGCGATGGGTGAAACCTAAGAAGGCGTTGGATTTACATCAGCGGCGGCATTCTTCTTCAATCTCGTCTTCTTCCCCCGCTGCGGAACGCCTGCTCCAGCCTTGGCGTCCGGTGGCGTTGTTTTGCGCTCCTCGGTGACAGCTACCCGCAAGCGGCCAGGCCATCCCTCCTCCGCACCTCCTGTTATTCTCTGCGAGTGTAGGCCCACCCACACGAACCAGTCAAGTTTCCCTCCTCTCGTCTGTGACTCCCTGCCGCGTCTTCCCCATCTCGGGTCGTTCCGATGCAGGGGCCTCGCCGTCACCCACCACCTCGGTGCGCTTGGCGGCGTGGTCAACTTATCTGAGAGTCATCGGAAGAAGGGTATGCGTGGAGAACATGGTTGGGACCCACGAGGTCCATGGTACGCCCGCAAGGAAAGTTCCTCCTTATTTCGCCTTATGCGTACCTTTGTCGTGCACCATGCGTGGGAAGGCTTCTGTATTTGAAAAACGTTCCCCGGTGGCAGGTCGGACCCACCAGCTATATCTTCGCATGAAAGTGCCTCCTTATTACGCACCAAAAATGAATACCCCTGCTAGCTGGGACCCACCATAGTGGGTGGCTGACTTGTGGGCCTACTAAGTTGGCGAGGGCGGAGGCTTTGTCTTAGTCAATATGAACGATTCTAGCTCGGTGACCGTCGATGTCCATCCAGCGGCCATAGTGCTTCTTCAACCTCTGGTCTTCTTGCTCCGGCCGCCCAAAGCGGCGCAGTCGGTATGCGATGCTCACCTCTCGTGGCGGCTGTGATGCCATGCAGGCCTCGCCCCTACTACTCCCACCGTTGGCCGGGTATCCCTCTACTCACCCACCTGTTATTCTCTGGCTGACGGCAGCCTCGCATAGCCAGAACAGTGAACCCTCGTACTCCTCTCGCGTGGGCATCCACTGCGCGTCTTCCCAGCTCTGCGTCGTCCCTTCCTAGGCCTCGCGTCGTCCACCGCCTTGGTGCTCTCGGCGTGGCGTGGTCAATCCAAGTCGGCAACCGACTTCCATCGGAAGAGTCTTGTACGTGGAGAGGTGACAATTTGGGTCCAGGGCCAGCCAGTTTTTGTGATTTGCCAAGTAAATTAACTTTGTCGGAGCTGTTGGGCTGCAAATCTTTCAAGGCGAGGAGAGCTTCATTAATTTGGCGAAAATAGCCTATCGATAATGAGAAATGGGTTGTACATTTTAAAACACATCAAACCGGCAATTAGTTTCAAATATCTTTTTTCATTTCGAGATTTTAAATTACATTAATTTTTATCGTGGAGAATTTGTTGGATTTTATATTGATATACATTTATTTTATAAATCAGTTTGAATGTGAGTGAAATTTGGGATTAAAAACAGTTGGACCCTTTTGAAATATGCAAAATTTAGTATAATTTTTTAACCGTGGCCACAATATGGGCTGTAATGCTAACAAAAAGAATATGGGCTCCAAAAAAACCTTAAGAATTAGCAAATGGGTGTAAATTATTAGAAATAATGGCAGATGGGTTGTATCTTTGTTTTCCACAGATTTGAGGCTTTCCTAAAAAGGTTGGCCTGGCGGTGGTTGTTGGATGTCCATCCAGCGGTCGATCGTCTTCTTCAATCTCTGCTCTTCTGCTCCGGCCGCTCAAACAAGCGCCGGCCAGACTGCCTGCTCCCTCCTCCAGGCCGGTGTGTTCTGCCGTGCGAGCCTCACCATGTCGTACTCCCATGCTGGCCTAGCCATCCCTCTACTCACCCACACTGTTGTTATTCTCCGTGAGCGGCAGGCGAACGATAAACCCTCATCTGATCGTACTCCCCTCCGCGTGGGAAACAAGCTGCGAGTCTTCCCCCTGCCAATGTCGTTCCTTCCTAGGCCTGTAAATGGTCGTCCACCATACAGTGCTCTCGGCGGCCTGGTCAGCGTGGTCGATCATGACCGACATGCCATCTGAAGTGGATTTGTCGTGGAGAGGCCGACAGGCCCTGGAATCCTGACGCCGCACGAAATGCCTCCTTATTACAGGCAAAATAATGATTCCTCCACGACGCCAGGGACCCACCAAAAAGGGCCTCTGTATTTCATGAAAAAAAGCGTTACCGCGGCCGACAGCTCGGACCCACCGGCTATATCTTGCGCATGAGAAGTGCCTCCTTATTATACACAAAAAAATGAATACTCCCCATGATAGGCTGGGACCCGATATAGTAGCAGGCTGACTTGTGGGCCTACTAAGTTAGCGGGGACGGAGGCTTTGTCAACAAATCATATCTGCGATTCTAGCTCGATGACCGTCACGATGTCCATCCAGCAAACCGTGAGTGCTTCTCCAACGTCTGGTCTTCTTGCTCGGCCGCCCAAACCAGCCCGGTCGTGCCTCGTGCTTACGCCTCCGTGGCCAGGCTGCGATGCGGCGGAGGCCTCCGTCCCCTACTACTCCCACCGCTGGCGGGCCATCCCTCCACTCACCCACCCCCATGTTGATCGCGCGGCGGCAAGCCTCACACCAGGCGAACGGTGAACCCTCTATACTCGTCTCTGGCGTGGGCATCCTTGTCGCGTCTTCCCGGCTCGCGTCGTCCCTTTCAGGCCGCCCGTCGTCCACCGCCCTGGTGCTCGGTAGCGGCGTGGTCAGCGTGGTCGAGGAATGGCTTCCATCGGACGTGGTGTACGTGGAGAGGCGACAGCTGGGTCCTGACGCATGACGAAGTGCCTCCTTATTCGCGCAAAAATAATTATTCCTCCACGGCAGTGAGGGACCCACCGGCGGGCCACCGTATTTAGTGAAAAACGTTTCCCATTTGCTGGGACCCACCGGCTACATCTTCGCCGCATGAGGAAGTGTGTGGGCAAAAAAAACGATTAAGCCCATTGCTGGGACCCACCAGCTACATCTTGTGAGCAAGGAATGCGTCGTGATCGGGACCCACCTGGTGAGCGTGCGTGGCGTTGTCATTCTGGTTACATGACGTTATGCGTACATGCAGTGGTTGAAGGCGGCGGAAAGGGGT
>JAHIAM010002921.1:0-101723 GCA_021605205.1 Aegilops longissima
TTGAGTCAATCGAGCTCTACTTTTGCTATCAAATGTTTCTGGCAGATTGTTTACATGTTATTCAATTTTGCCAAGGTTGTTGTGGTTGATCCGTGTATGCTATGATGTTTTTCTTGCCATGTATGTCTTCTATGCCATGTCTTCTTGATGTATGTATGCTTAGTTTATCATATAAGGCTCTGTAGTAGTGCATCGAGCTCTTAAACATGCCTACTTGTTATCAGTTTTGACATGCCATGTTCTTTGAATCATTATGAAACTTGCGATATTGACATGGGTGTTACTATATTTTCTGATCCTTTTTGGCTTATGGTCAGTAAGGGACTTTTGTTCTATGCTTTGAGTAGATTCATGCCATGCCTTGTTTTGCTATTATAAGTTCCTGTAGCATGTTGTTTTCTTGCTCTGAACATTGCTACGATGCTTTTTTTGCCATATCGACTGATATTTTGTGCACTTTTGCCATGCTTGTTTGAACCTGTTATGATGTGAACTAGCCGTAGCTCAGTGTTCATCTTTTGTCAAGCATCTTGATTAGATCACTGCCATATACTTTGTTGGTACGTTTGGGTGCAGTAGCTTAATTTCTTGTTGCTTGCTAAGTGGCATCATCTTTGTTAATGGCAGATTTGTGCCATTCTTGTTTTGCTTGTCATTTGCAAACCGTGCATCCGATTCGGTGATCTTTATATCGATTTCAACGAAATCATCTCATCTTTCAGTGGCATACTTGGTTTGCCAAGTTGATGCCTGGTTCATCATTTCCCTTCGGGCCAGCATCGCATTGCATATCATCCATATCATGCCATATTTTGCATCATGTTGATTGTGCATTGCACCGTGATTTATTGTGGTTCCTTTGTTTGTGTTCTTGCTTTGGGTAGAGCGGGAGGCGAGTGCGTGAGCGAGGAACCTGTTGAGAAAGCTTACGAGGATCAAGCTTTCGACAACTCTGAGAACATTGCGAGCAAGATGACCATACCCTCGAAATCACTTCTATCTTTGCTATGCTAGTTGCTCGCTCTTTTGCTATGCCTATGCTGCGATGCCTATCACTTGCTATATCATGCCACCCATATTGCCATGTCAGCCCTAACCATCCTTTCCTAGCAAACCGTTGTTTGGCTATGTTACGCTTTGCTCGGCCCTCTTATAGCGTTGCTAGTTGCGGTGAAGATGAAGTTTGTTCCTTGTTGGAACATGGAGATGTTGTTCCTTATTGGAACATGTTTACTTGTTGGGGATATCACAATATATATCTGCTATAATTAATGCATCTATATACTTGGTAAAGGGTGGAAGGCTCGGCCTTATGCAGTGTTTTGTTCCTCTTGCCACCTAGTTTCCGTCATACGGTGTTATGTTCCTTGATTTAGCGTTCCTTACGGTTGGGTGATTTATGGGACCCCCTTGACAGTTCGCTTTGAATAAGACTCGTCAGCAAGGCCCAACTTTGGTTTTACCATTTGCCACCTAAGCCTTTTCCCGGGTTTCGCGAGCGAGGGTCATCTTTATTTAACCCCGGGCCAATGCTCCTCTGAGTGTTGGTCCAAACTAAACCACTTGCGGTGCCACCACGAGGCAACTTAGGGAATCTTGGTTGCCGTCGTAGTGTTCATCCGGATGTGCCACGAGCGAGATATGTGCAGCTCCTATCGGGTTGTCGGCTGTCGAGGTGACTTTCTGGTCTTGTTTTATTCTTTGTCGAAATGTCTTGTAGTCAGGATTCGAGATTGATCGGGTCTTCGGTAGAAGAATATCCTTAGTTGACCGTGAGAGCTTATAATGGGCTAAGTTGGGACACCCTGCGGGGTATTATCTTTCGGCCGTGCCCACGGTTATGAGGCAGATGGGAATTTGTTAATGTCGGTTGTAGAAAACCGAAGTTGACCTCAAATAAAATACACATCAACGCGTGTGTAACCGTGATGGTCTCTTCTCGGTGGTCCGGGAAGTGAACACGATGTTGGAGTTATGTTTGGCGTAAGTAGTTCGGGATCACTTCTTGATGGCTACTAGCTTCACGACCGTGCTTTGCTCCTCTTCTCGCTCTCTTTTGCGAATGTAGCCACCATATATGCTGGTAAACTTGCTGCAGCTCCACCTTACAACTCTGTCCTTCCTATAAGCTTAAATAGTCTTGATCTCGGGTGTGAGATTGCTGAGTCCCGTGACTCACAGATTCTACCAAACAGTTGCAGGTGCCGGCGATGCGGTCAGGTGATGCAAGAACTCAAGTGGGAGTTCGACGAGGCGTGGTCGTTACTATGTGTCTTTCACGATGATCGATAGTGGTGCCCAGTTGGGACGATCGGGGATCTGTGTAGCATTTGGGTATCTTCTTTTATTTTGGTTCCGTGGTCGGACCTTGAGTGTACTCGAATGATGGATGTTTATTTATGTATTGTGTGAAGTGGCATTGTAAGCCAACTATGTATCTCTTTCCTTATGTATTACATGGGTTGTGTGAAGATTACCTCACTTGCGACATTGCTTTCAATGCGGTTATGCCTCTAAGTCGTGCCTCGACACGTGGGAGATATAGCCGCATCGAGGCGTTACAAGTTGGTAATCGAGCCTTCCGACAAGGCCCCCTACTTGATTGTTTCTTTGGCGTTGTTGAGTCTAGAATGGAAAATGTTTTGAGTCTTAGGATTATATATATCGGAGTAGGATTCTTTTTACTCCCGGTCCTTAAATCGCTCTGTGAGGTCTCTGGCGTAGAAGTTTTGACTCTCCTCTCCTCAAATTTCACTAAAAAAATTTAGGATCACGCGGGTATCTTGGAATCGTTCCGATGGTTTTGTGGTGAGAACATTGTTCTTGGTGCCTCGACATTTAGGGGTTGTGGCGGTGTCCGGGAGTTGAGCTCCGAGGTGTTGTCGTCACAATTTTATCGTTTGATTCTGGAATACGAGTTTTACCGACATCGAAATCTCTTTTGTGCAGTTGTTGGTGAGATAACCCGATAACCCGATCTTGAGGCGAGCTCGGGAGTATTGCCATGACTTGTATAACGGATGCTTTTGAAGGTCGGTACCACGATTTCGAAGGTTTCTTGGTTATGTGTTGACGGATGGATACAATTTGGATCTAGGTATTGTTAGTTTGGGTGATATATTTTGTGTCCCTGTATCCCCAACACAGTTGCATAACCGAGAAAGTTTGGGAGTTTATAAGGTGGGATTCAAGTAGCTCCTAGCATTTCTTCCTTGAGATATTTGGTTCGTGATTGGGTAATCCTTACCACTTATTTGTTCGATCGTACCTTGTTATTTTTTCATCAACCTTTAATCAAGTGGCTTCTCACCTTAATTGGCGTGTGATGATTAGCTTTGGAATTCATTCGTTCATTTTGTTGAATGTTTATTGTGAAGACTATATGTTGCAATTTCTATCCGTTGATTCTACTTGGCTATTTGTCTATCAAGTGCTAACGGATGTCACCCTCTTGAGGATGGCTCATGTAGCGTCACGAATCCGGAGCGGAATGATGGGAATCAGTCGAACCCCCACCTCCACCTCCGCCTCCGGAGGCTGGCAACTATCATGGCAGCCACCAATGCCAATGCTCGGATGATTTTGCAGCTCTTGCAGAAGCGTACTCAAGGGCAAGGCAGTCAAGGAAATCAAGGTCAAGGCAACAATCAGCCGCACTTTGCTACTCTCGATCGGTTCCTCGCTAATCAGCGAAGTCTTTCGGTTTACGCCGAGGCCACAGCGTTGATGATTGGCTTGTGGACATCTGCAAGCATTTTGAATGTAGCAATGTCGGACACGAGGACTTTGTCAAGTTTGCATCGTTTCAACTCAAGGACCAAGCTCTTTGAGTGGTACCAGACAATACAAAGATTCGGAGGAGGTCGTGTCATTACAGGATGAGTTCGCGAGATTTGAGCTCACCACATTCGAAAAGTGTTGTTGAGAGCAAGCGTGAGGAGTTCCATAATCTCAAGCAAGGCAACATGTACGTGTATCAATACAATATCCAGTTCGAGCTTCGCTCGCTTTGCTAAGCAAGGCGTCCACGATGAAAAGAGTATGATCTATCAATTGGAGGTGGTCTCGAGAGAAGATCTGCAATTAGCTCTTGTGCTTTTGAGCGGAAAAGTATGATGAATTCTACAACATGGCCTTTGAAGCAAGAAGCTGCCCAGCTCAAATGTGAGGCTTCTAAAAGAGAATCGGGGATGCAGATTCAGGTCTTCTTCTTCCTCTCAAGTGGCAGCTAAGCAGCGAAGTTCTACCTTCCTCCTCCTCCGTTCCGTCGGCCTTATCGGCGAGAAGAACTCGGTGGCCGTGGATCTTCCACCCACCCAACCCAAGCTATCGAGAACAAGTCTAATTCTCAAGCTCCAAGGTCAAGTGCTCCTTACCACCGTCCGCTCTCGGGTGACTTGCAACAAGTGTCGGCGAAAGGTCACTATCGAACAAGTGCTTCAACCAAAGCGCCTTCCGCCTCCTCCTCTGTGAAATCTTCCAGCAATGCGGTGGTCAAGCATAATCCAAAGCATGCCAAGGTGAATATGATGAATGCAGCTCAAGCGGAGGAATCTTGATGTGATAATGGGTAATCTCTCGATTAATGATATTCTGCAAAGTCTTATTTGATCTTGGTGCATCGCTTTCTTTCATTCGAGACCTTTTGTTTGCCAAGCATGAGTTTGTGACGGAAAGATTCCTATTCCGTTGAAGATTGTGTCCCGGGTAAGCAAATGACATCTAATGTTTGTGTCCGGATGTTTCTATCAAGATGGGCGACTATAGATTTCTGGCTAAACCAATTGTTCTTGGTGACTCGGATATTGATCTTATTCTCGGGATGGGTGGCTTTATCGGCACAAAGCTCGGCTTGATTGTGCTGCCGGGGAAATTCAATTGACTCACTCTTCTAATGATGTGATCATCTATGCGCTTCGTGATGAAACCATTGGTTGTTTTCTCTCAATGAGAAGGCGAATTGGATGCTATCTCTCGATTCGATCGTTTGTGAGTACCAAGATGTCTTTCGGAAGAGCTTCGGGTATGCCTCCTCATCGGCCGATTGAGTTCGTTATCGATCTTGAGCACGGCTTGAACCCGTTTGCAGCGTCCATACAAGCTTGGACTGATGAGCTGAAGGAATTGAAGAAGCAGCTCGATGAACAAGAGCGTCTGGTTTGATCGGACCGAGTTCATCTCCTTGGGGTTGTGGTGTTCTTTTGTCCGGAAGAAGGATGGCGCGGACCGACTTTCGTCGATTACCGTCCATTGAATAAGAAGACTATCAAGAACAAGTATCCACTTCCCAACATCAATGAGCTTTTGAGCAACTCAAAGGTGCTAAAGTGTTCTCAAGCTTGACCTTCCGTATGGGTTATCATCAAATTCGCATTCGTGAACAAGATATTCCCAAGACAGCATTAGAACAAGCTTTGGTTCTTATGAATATCTTGTCATGTCTTTCGGCCTTGTCAATGCTCCTCCAACATTCTCTCGGATGATGAACTTCATCTTCAACCCCTACACCAATGAATTCGTCTTGGTCTATCTTGATGATATTTTGGTCTTCTCCAAGAATAAGAAGGATCATGCCAAACATTTGCGATTGGTGCTAGACAAGCTCGAGAGAGCATCAATTCTATGCTAAGTTTTCCAAATGTGAATTTTGGCTTGATGAAGTGCTTTATCTTGGTCATATCATCTCCGCCAAGGGCATCGCTGTTAATCCAGAGAAGGTGTCGCAATTGTGAATTGGAACCTCCTCGGAATGTCAAGCAGACTCCATGATTTTCTTGGTCTTGCAAGCTATTGCGAAGATTCGTTGAGAACTTCTCCAAGATTGCAAAGCCTCTTTCCAACCTCCTCGAAGCATGTGAAGTATATACGGTCTCACGAGTGTGATGTTGCTTTCAATACTCTCAAAGAGAAACTCGTCACAGCTCTGTCTTGACTCCTCTGATGAATCCAAGCCATTTGAAGTTTTACGTGATGCTTCTCTTCAAGGTCTCGGTCTTGTGTTAATGCAAGAGAGAGAGTTGTGGCTTATACCTCTCGTCGATTGAAGCCCAGCGAAAAGAACTACCCCTCACGATCTTGAGTTGGCGGCGATTGTCCATGCATTGATAACATGGAGACATCTCTTGTTGGGAAGGAAAGTGGACATTTTCACCGATCACAAGAGTCTCAAGTATATCTTCACTCAGCCCAACCTCAACCTCGAGGCGGACTCGATGGGTGAAATGATTCAAGAGTACAACCCAAGTATTGAATATACTCGGGCAAGGCCAATGTCATTGCGGATGCTTTGAGCAGGAAGGCTTCTTTGCAGCGACAATCCTCAAGCCCTTCCAGCGGATCTTTGTGAAGCTTTCATAAGCTGAATCTTCAAGTTGTTCCTCAAGGCTTTCTTGCCAACCTCATAGTCTCTCCTACTTTGGAAGATCAGATTCGTGAGGCTCAACACGGATACCATGGTGAAAAAGGTGAAGCGTGGTATCGACAAGGGCATTTCAAATACAAGTGCTTCCACATTGATGACAAAGATACTCTTTTCTTTGAGGACGGATTGTGGTTCCAAAGGGTGATCTGAGAAAAGTCATTATGAGCAGGGCTCACAATTCGCTTCTATCCATTCATCACTGGAAATGCGAAGATGTACCATGACCTCAAGCAGTCATATTGGTGGACTCGAATGAAGCGAGAAATTGCTCAATCGTGAATGAATGTGATGTCTGCGAGAAGAGTGAAAGCAGAACACCAAAGACCAGCTGGTCTCCTCCAACCTCTTGCTATTCGAATGGAAGTTTGATCATATTGAAATGGACTTGTGACTGGATTTCCAAAGTCAAGCGTGGAAATGATGCTATCTTCATTGTCATTGACAAGCTTACTAAAGTGGCTCATTTTCTTCCTATCAAAGAATCTATCACAGCAGCTCGGTTGGCGAGCTATACACCTCGAGGATTGTCTCCTTGCGGCATTCCACAAGTGATCTCTTGGACCGTGGCAGCATCTTTACCTCCAAGTTTTGGGATTCTTTTGAAGGCCATGGGCACCAACATTCGTTTCAGCACAGCTTTCCATCCTCAAACAAGTGGCCAAGTCGGCGAGTAAATCAAATCCTTGAAGATATGCTCGGGGCTTGTGTCATTTCTTCGGTATGAAATGGGAAGATTGTCTTCCATATGCGAGTTCTCCTACAACAACACTTCCAGCGAGTTGGGCAAGGCCCCATTGAAATTCTCTATGGCGAGAAAGTGTCGTACTCCTCTCAATTGGTGCAGAGGCAGGTGAGCGCCAACTTCTTGCAATGACTTGATCCGCGAAGCGGAAGAAATGTGCAAAGTCATTAGTGAGAATCTCAAAGCCGCATGATCGCGCGGAAAAACTATTATGATGACAAGCACCGTGATGTGGCTTTTGAAATCGGAGACCATGTCTACCTCGCGTCTCTCAATGAAAGGCACTCGTAAACCCGGTATCAAAGGAAGCTTGCCCCTAGATCGTGGGTCCTTTCAAGATCATTGGAAAAAAGCGATCTAGCCTATCAACGAGCTTCCGTCCAACCCGCTAATGTGCGATGTGTTTCACGTGTCACAACCGCCATAAGTGCTTCAAGACTCTGAGCGCACTATCAACTTTGAAGAAATTGACCTTCAAGAAGATCTCTCTTATCATGAGCACCCGTTGCTATTCTTGAAAAACCGGCGCAAGACTGCAACAAGTCAATCAAATTCCTAAAAGTGAAGTGGTCACACCATTCCGACCGAGAAGCCACACAGGGCGCGAGGATCACCTCCGTTCGAATATCCGGAGTTCTTTCGGTCCTAGATCTGGGGCGAGATCCTCTTATAGTGGTGGAGTGTTGTAACACCGGATGTAACTTTCCATATTTGTAACTCCAACTCTTGCCATTTTCGGCATTGTGATATGATATTCCCTCCGTGGTTGGGTTTTGTCTTCGTTTTGCATTTTGTCCATGTCATGCATTTTATATCATGTCATCATGTGCATCGCATTTGCATACGTGTTAGTCTCATGATTAGAGCATTTTTCCGTTGTCCGTTTTGCAATCCGGCACTCCTATCTCCCCGGCGCCCTTTTACGTTTTTCCGTGGCGGGTACTAAACCTTCTCGGAATGGACGAGGTTTGTCAAGTGGCCTTGGTATACCACCGGTAGACCACGGTCAAGTTCGGGTCATTTGGAGCTCGTTTGGTACTCAACGGTTAACCGCACTCTTGCAAAGGCCTCTTTTAAGTTGCAGCCCAACACCCTTCAAAATAGTCCAATAACCCATCTAAGTCACTTCCATGCTCTCCGTCGTTCGATCACGATCGTGTGGGAAAACTACACCTCATTTGGACTCTCCTAGCTCCTCTATGCCTATTTAAGCAACCCCATTCCAAATCCGGATCAACCCTAGCCTTCCCTACCTCGCGGGACGAAACTACTGCCTTGGCCGCGGGCGTGTCCCGCTTCGCCCGCCTTCAAGCCCCCAGCGCCGCCGCCCATGCCCTTGGCCCCGCGCCCTTGTCGGCCCAGCCCGTCCGCCTCTCGGCCCCGCGCCTCCGCGCCCGCCCCGCCATGCCGCGCCCGCCCGCCGGCCCTCGCCCCGCCCGCTTGCCCACCCGCGCGCCACGCCCGCTTGCCACAGTCGCCGCCCAGCGCCACCTCCTCCGCCCGGCCCGCCCGGCCTCTCCTCCTCCTCCTCGCCGGCAGCGACTCCGTGACTGCCGCCGCCGTCGCCCGATCGGATCGGCCCGATCCGGATCTCGGCTCCGTTGACTTTCTCTCCCCCTCAAATTCATCTAAGTTTTATTCCGTTAATTATTTGTGGCATTTTCAACGCATCATAACTCTGCACCGTAGCTCCGTTTCGTGCGTATAATATGTCAAAATGTTAGCCTCGAAGAGTAGATCATTTCATCTCATTGCATCATTTTCATTTGAGCTCATCTTGATGCCCGAAATGCTGTTAGAAGAGGGCTATGTGATGTTAGTTTTGTTTCTTAACAGAACTTGCACTTT
This sequence comes from Aegilops longissima, assembly GCA_021605205.1. NCBI lineage: Eukaryota > Viridiplantae > Streptophyta > Magnoliopsida > Poales > Poaceae > Aegilops > Aegilops longissima. The sequence goes on from JAHIAM010002921.1 coordinate 9,012, forward strand.
TGTTATTTTGCTATGATTGATGTGTGCACCCTATGAATTTGAGTCCTACATGTGTTTTGTAATATGCCATGCCATCTTTCCAGGGTGTATGCCATGTATTTTTGTGATCTATGTGGTGACTAGCACAAGCATGCAAAGTAGGTGTCTGATGTTGCTGTTTTCATTTCTGTTTTCTTGATATTTTGATGCCATGTTAACTTGATGCTACCGAGAGATCCATGCATATTTTGAGATACTTCAGTAAGGATGTTTTGGACATATGGTTATGCTCTATCCATCCATGCCTTTGTTTGCAATTATGGAGTGCCATAGCTTGAGTCAATCGAGCTCCACTTTTGCTATCAAATGTTTCCTGGCAGATTGTTTACATGTTGTTCAATTTTGCCAAGATTGTTGTGGTTGATCCGTGTATGCTATGATGTTTTTCTTGCCATGTATGTCTTCTATGCCATGTCTTCTTGATGTATGTATGCTTAGTTTATCATATAAGGCTCTGTAGTGAGTGCATCGAGCTCTTAAACATGCCTACTTGTTATCAGTTTTGACATGCCATGTTCTTTGAATCATTATGGAACTTGCGATATTGACATGGGTGTTACTATATTTTCTGATCCTTTTTGGCTTATGGTCAGTAAGGGACTTTTGTTCTATGCTTTGAGTAGATTCATGCCATGCCTTGTTTTGCTATTATAAGTTCCTGTAGCATGTTGTTTTCTTGCTCTGAACATTGCTACTGATGCTGTTTTGCCATGTCGACTGATATTTTGTGCACTTTTGCCATGCTTGTTTGAACATGTTATGATGTGAACTAGCCGTAGCTCAGTGTTCATCTTTTGTCAAGAATCTTGATTAGATCACTGCCATATACTTTGTTGGTACGTTTGGGTGCAGTAGCTTAATTTCTTGTTGCTTGCTAAGTGGCATCATCTTTGTTAATGGCAGATTTGTGCCATTCTTGTTTTGCTTGTCATTTGCAAACCGTGCATCCGATTCGGTGATCTTTATATCGATTTCAACGAAATCATCTCATCTTTCAGTGGCATACTTGGTTTGCCAAGTTGATGCCTGGTTCATCATTTCCTTCGGGCGCGCGCGCATTGCATATCACATCCGCATATCATGCCATATTTTGCATCATGTTGATTGTGCATTGCACCGTGATTTATTGTGGTTCCTTTGTTTGTGTTCTTGCTTTGGGTAGAGGGGAGGCGAGTGCGTGAGCGAGGAACCTGTTGAGCAGCTTACGAGGATCAAGCTTTCGACAACTCGAGAACATTGCGAGCAAGATGACCATACCCTCGAAATCACTTCTATCTTTGCTATGCTAGTTGCTCGCTCTTTTGCTATGCCTATGCTGCGATGCCTATCACTTGCTATATCATGCCACCCATATTGCCATGTCAGCCCTAACCATCCTTTCCTAGCAAACCGTTGTTTGGCTATGTTACCGCTTTGCTCAGCCCTCTTATAGCGTTGCTAGTTGCGGTGAAGATGAAGTTTGTTCCTTGTTGGAACATGGAGATGTTGTTCCTTATTGGAACATGTTTACTTGTTGGGGATATCACAATATATATATCTGCTATAATTAATGCATCTATATACTTGGTAAAGGGTGGAAGGCTCGGCCTTATGCACAGTGTTTTGTTCCTCTTGCCACCTAGTTTCCGTCATACGGTGTTATGTTCCTTGATTTAGCGTTCCTTACGGTTGGGTGATTTATGGGACCCCCTTGACGGTTCGCTTTGAATAAGACTCGTCCAGCAAGGCCCAACTTTGGTTTTACCATTTGCCACCTAAGCCTTTTCCCCGGGTTTCGCGAGCAGGGTCATCTTTATTTAACCCCGGGCCAATGCTCCTCTGAGTGTTGGTCAAACTAGAACCACTTGCGGTGCCACCTGAGGCAACTTGGGCATCTTGGTTGCCGTCGTAGTGTTCATCCGGATGTGCCACGAGCGAGATATGTGCAGCTCCTATCGGGATTTGTCGGCTGGCAGGCGGCTTTGCTGGTCTTGTTTTATTCTTTGTCGAAATGTCTTGTAGTCCGGGATTCGAGATTGATCGGGTTTTCCGGTAGAAGAATATCCGCCGTTGACCGTGAGAGCTTATAATGGGCTAAGTTAGGACACCCTGCAGGGTATTATCTTTGAAAGCCGTGCCCTTGATTATGAGGCAGATGGGAATTTGTTAATGTCGGTTGTAGAAAACCGAAGTTGACCTCAAATAAAATACACATCAACGGCGTGTGTAACCGTGATGGTCTCTTCTCGTGGTCCGGGAAGTGAACACGATGTTGGAGTTATGTTTGGCGTAAGTAGTCGGGATCACTTCTTGATCGCTACTAGCTTCACGACCGTGCTTTGCTCCTCTTCTCGCTCTCTTTTGCGAATGTAGCCACCATATATGCTAGTAAGCTTGCTGCAGCTCCACCTTACAACTCTGTCCTTCCTATAAGCTTAAATAGTCTTGATCTCGCGGGTGTGAGATTGCTGAGTCCCGTGACTCACAGATTCTACCAAAACAGTTGCGGTGCCAGCGATGCGGTCTGGTGATGCAACCCGAGCTCAAGTGGGAGTTCGACGAGGCGTGGTCGTTACTATGTGTCTTTCACGATGATCGATAGTGGTGCCCAGTTGGGACGATCGGGGATCTGTGTAGCATTTGGGGTATCTTCTTTTATTTTGGTTCCATAGTGGGACCTTGAGTGTACTCTGAATGATGGATGTTTATTTATGTATTGTGTGAAGTGGCATTGTAAGCCAACTATGTATCTCTTTCCCTTATGTATTACATGGGTTGTGTGAAGATTACCTCACTTGCGACATTGCTTTCAATGCGGTTATGCCTCTAAGTCGTGCCTCGACACGTGGGAGATATAAGCCGCATCGAGGCGATTCTGACTAGTTCGAGGCGGCCTCGGCTGCGGCTGACCAAGATTCGCCGCCTCTTCTGGGCCTTCTCGATGTCGGCCATTTTCATGGTGACCTCCACATCGGCGCAGCCAACTCTTCTGAAAGGCCCTCTGCTCCTCGCGAGATGCTGGTGGAACCAGGTCTGCGTCTCGGCAGCAGCGCCTTGAATCCACCTCCGCATTGTCCACCGTCGCCATCTGGAGTTGACCTTATCTGGCGGAGCACGGTGAAGCGATTGGAGCTTAGGAATCGGCCCCATGGCGCGGAAAAGCTGCTCTTACGGAGAATAAATGCGCGCATGCCTTGGCTCATCAACCACCTCAAGCGAGGCGGCAAGCACCTCGCCGTCAAGGCTTCCCCTTGGCGGGCGCTCGGCAGCGTCCTGGAAGATGGGCGAAAAGATCGTCGCCCACCTTGAGATATCTGCCGGGGCCGAGGTTGAGGAGGAGGGGCTGGTCACCGCCACCTCTTCCTCGGCGGAGGCCTGCCGGCCCCACCTGCGGGTCCACGGCTGGTGCCCTCGGCGAAGCCTCGCCCGGCCGCCTTGGTGGCCCCCAGAGCGTCCTCGGCAGCACCCTTGGCGGCCGTCGTGGCGGCCTCCTCAGCATCTTTGGCGGCCTCCTCGGCGGCAATCCTGCTGGCCTCCGCGCGGCCTCCTCGGCAATGTCTCCCGGCGGTGTCCCGTCCTCCATGTTTGTTGAAGGAGGGCACTGGGCAGCAATGGGGGCGATGAAGCCAAGAAAGAATAAGGAAAAAGCAGAGGCGAAGGGCAGGCGACTCACGGTGCAGTGTGAGCGAAGTCCCTCTCCTTGACATTTGGCGCCTTGGCAGAGTCACCGACACCAAGTTCCCTCTTCCTCCATGGGTGTAGGCTCCATGCACGATGCCCTTGCGGGGGGCGCCCAGCGGCGTAGTAGATGGGGGTGGTGTGTTAGGAGCAACCCTCTGTCGCTCCTCCTGCTGCCGCTCCCCTCCTGCAAACACAGCAGGTCGGCGTCATAGCATCGGCGCCTACCGTATGTTGAGTAAGAGGAGGTGATGAACTTCTGTTTGGGGGGCTGCGCCAGGGGGCTCTTGTCTGGGCTACTCGGCACCACGGTGGTGTCTCACGAGGCCCGGCCGAGGCTGACCCGCTCGCCAAGGTCCTCGCCCTCTTAGCCCTCTAGGCCAGCGTCTCTGTCTCCTGCAAAAGCAAAAATGGATCAAGACAAGCGACCCGATTGGAGAAGTGGAAATGGCGTAAGGCAGATGCTTACTGCGTCGTCCGTCTCCTCCTCTTCCAGCAGTTTCCTTTTCCTCTCGGGCTGAGGGCCGAGATCAAAGGGAGCTCGCATCATCATCGAATCAATGCTGCGGGAGGTGAAGAAAAGCGGCGGGGTTTGTGCGGCGCTGGATGAGAAGGGCTGTCGCCTTGTTCTTCTCGGCAGCCTTCGCCAGCCCCTTCGCCGTTGTGGCCCTCGTGTGGCGCTGGACCCCTCGGGGTTAATTGAGGCAGCGTAGCCCTGCCGGGCGGACCGGCTCGCGGAGCCAGCCCCCGCGGGACTCGCCCTCTTCCCACGATTGGCGTTGAGCCGCCGCCCGTCCTCCTCCTCCGGCGACTCGTCGGCGCGTCCTCGACAAGCGGAGCTCAGCGTCGTCTGCTGACCTCCCGGTGGCCGCCACCCCTGAGTGAACTGCTCCTCCTCCGCGGCCGTCGCGGCCTTGTCCTCCACACCCGGCGCTGCCCCTCCATAACAAGCTGTGCCTCCCTCGCCTGGTGGCGATGTAGTCAGCTCCGCTGGGTGGTGTCCATGACAAGCCACCGCTCGGCGTCGGCATTGGCGTATACCTCGATCAAGGAGTCGAAAATTGTTGCGCATCTGCATCGTCGGCTCACCCGGCTTAGAGACAGGGCGTGCGGCGTTGCGAGTCCGCATCATAGCGATGATCTCGGACCGGCGTGAGTTATTGCTGGCAGGACTACGGCAGCAACGAAGAACTACCCTTGGCGGCCTTGCCGACCTTTGCGGCGATCCTCGCAGCCTTGCCGATCCATTCAATCTCACCGTGGCGACCCACATCGAGCTAGAAAAGCGGCGGCGGCAGAAGTGGGCATGCGCCATCCTTTGTGAAGTTGTGGTCGAGGCCGGCGAACCGCATAATGTCGGCGGGTTCGTAAAAAGCGGGCTGGCCTCCCCTTGTTATGTAGCAGGCGATCCGGTGGCGAATGAAGTCGCCCGATCATCTCGAGGTGAGCCCAGCCGGGTCAGCCGAAGGATCTGGTGGTGGCGACGGTAAGCCTCTCGTCGGCAACATCAACATCACCCTATTGCTGCAGCGGACGGTGGCGTCCAAGCGAGACCTTGCGAATTCGGCGGGTCTTCGTCTTCAATCCAGCACCACGGCCGCCATTCATCCCACCTCTCCTTCATGGCGCCGTCAAGTCGCCTTATGGATCTTGAGACCCAGCGGCGCATCCGGAGGCGGCGCCTCGGGCTGAATTCGAGGGAGAAATAATGGCGGAAGAGTGCCGTGTTGGGCTGCACTCCGGCAAAGCCTTAAAGATCTTGTGAAGAGCCAGCCGCGCCACCGCATTCGGATTGAAATCCAAGAAGAAAGCCGAAGTGTGCATGATGTCATGAAGAAATCGGAGAAAGGGGCATAACCGCAAGAAAAGTAAGCAACAAAAAGGGATACCGATTTGGGCGGGATCGGTATAGCGGCGGGAATGGCCATGCGTCGCGGGTGCCAGTTCTCTCCCCGTCTTCACTCCCCATAAGGGCTTGAAGGAGGCCAGGAGTTCATGAACACCAATCGACGAGGGATGAAGAAGGCAGATTTAAGTCCGGTCCCCGACAGTGGCGCTCTCCGGCTCCACGGTCCTAGAGCTCTTAGCCACCTTGCCCTTGGTGGATTTGGGCGCCATGGCGTAAGAAGTCTAAAGGTGAAGAAGGAGGGTGGCGAAGCAGCGGCAATGACTGACGGAGAAAGCTTAGGAGGAAGGAAGAGAGAAATGGCGACTTGAGATTGGAAAGGTGCGAGAAGAGGAGAAAGTGAGCAGCGGCATACGGTTATTCCTTCTTATGGGGAAAATGTGGGCGCCTCCTTTCACATTAAGCTGCGACATGGCGCATGCGTGCGAGCCCAGCCCCACGCATGCCACACCGTCACGCCCGCCTCCCACGCCCGAGCCCAGGCAGGAGGCATGGGAAAGCTTGTGAAAAAGACTTACATGGTAAAAACCACCCTGCCTGCCCGCGCACCGTTTTGGGCCTAGACCAGCAGCGATTGCGCTTACGTGTGGCCGGGCAGGGGGCTCCTGCGGTGTACAAAAAGAGGGTGCATTTTTGTACCCTATAGCTGTGCAGGCGATGCGAGCATGAGCACAGCCCACCTGAGCAAGGCAAGGGAGGTGAGCGAGTAAGAGGCAAGCTTCGAAAGAAGCGAGCAGCCAAGACCAAGACCACAAAGAGCAAAGGGGCAAGCGGACTCCCCGGCAAGATCCTTGCGGTGATTCTAACAAACCGGCAAGGCCCTTGCAGGCGGCTCGCCCACACCTATGGGCGAATCACCCTTGAGTCCCCTTGCCCCATGGGGCGAGGATTGAGGAGACATCCCGTGGTGGCATGCAGATCTTTGTGAAGACATTCAAAATCAGATACACACTATAGAGGCAGCGACCCTTGGCGGGATCCCAGCCAAGGAGGACCACAAGGCCCGGCAAGAGCCTTGCAGGGGATGACAACAGGCGCCACGGCAAGACCCTTGCGGTGCCCGGCAAGACCCTTGCAGACTCTGGCGAGCCCTTGCCAAGAACACCCAGAGGGCCACCATCGGACCCGTAATCAAACCTTCACCGCCGTTCGCATGCAGCTGCCGACCCAACCAGTTGGGCAGGCACAGTGTGGCGGCAAGCAGATCTTCGTGGAGACCCACGCTGCGCCACCTCGGCTGCACCTGCCTGCCTACATGGCACCACAGGCACCGCTGGCGAGGCGGCGTGTCGACCACGAAAAGGCGGCGGACGGACAAAACAGGGCTCTCCCGTCACTGATAAAGCAAGGACACCTAAGCAATACGCATTAATGGCGCCTTGTCATGTGTCACGAGGATAAACTTCGTATCCTTGCCCTTTCCACCTCCTGTGTGCCCTTTGTGGCGACCCTTTCCCTATAAAAGGAGGCCCAAAGGCGACCGGGAGGAGGATTGACTTTGGAGCTCCTCACACCCCATTGCTAGTTCAAGAACACCGGATAAACAAACCACCAAAGCAGGGTAGGGTTTTATGCATCCTTGCGGCCCGAACCTGGATAAGCAGACCGTGTGCTATCTGTTTGATCCGCCCTTCTCACGACCCAGCGCCCATAACCGTAGTAAAGGATTCTTGTGATCCCATAGGTGTAAATCCCTTGCAGACAGAATCATAAGATGATCTCTCACTAAATTTCAAGGTACAAGTGTTCTCCACGAGTATGCCCGTTCACGAAAGTTAAATCGTCGTGCGAGACACCACGTGAAGATCGGGTGTGATAAGCTCTATGTTCACATACAATGGGTGCAAGCCAGTTTTGCACCATGAGAATACTCGAGTTAAACTTGCGAGCCTAGCATATGCAGATATGGCCTCGGAACACTTTGAGACCGAAAGGTCGGCGTGAATCATATAGTAGATATGATCAACATAGTGATGTTCACCATTGAAAACTACTCCATCTCACGTGATGATGGGACATGGTTTAGTTGATTTGGATCACGTGATCACTTAGATGATTAGAGGATGTCTATCTAAGTGGGATTTCTTAAGTAATATGATTAATTGAACTTTAATTTATCATGAAATTAGTCTGGCAGTATTTGCATATCTATGTTGTAGATTAATAGCTAGTGTATAGCTTCCCGTTTTATTTATGATATGTTCCTAGAAAACTAAGTTGAAAGATGATAGTAGCAATGATGCGGACTTCATCCGTATCGAGATTATCCTCATTGCTGCCGGAAGAATTATGTCCTTGATGCACCGCTAGGTAGCGGACCTATTGCGAGCGGTCACGGGCGTTATGAGCGTTTGGCAAGCTCGGTATGATGACTACTTGATAGTTTAGTGCACCATGCTTTATGGCTTAGAACCGGGACTTCAAAACATTTTGAATGCCACGGAACATATAAGTTGTTCCAAGAGCTGAAATTTGTATTTCGAGGCTCATGCCAGTCGAGAGGTATGAGACCTTTGACAAGTATTTTGCCTACAAGATGGAGAGAATAGCTCAACCGGTGAGCATGTGCTCGAGAATGTCGGATACTACAATCGCTTGAATCAAGTGGGAGTTAATCTTCGAGATAAGATAGTGATTGACAGAGTTCTCTAGTCACTATCACCAAATTCTTGGAGCTTCGTGATGAACTATAATATGCAAGGGATGACAAAAATGATTCTCTGAGCTCTTAGCGATCTGAAATCGTGAAGGTAGAAATCAGAAAAAGCATCAAGTGTTGATGGTTGACAAGACCACTAGTTTCAAGTAAAAGGGCAAGGGAAAGAAAGGGAACTTCAAGAAGAATGGCAAGCAAGGTGCCACTCCCATGAAGAAGCCCAAAGCTAGACCCAAGCTTGAAACTGAGTGCTTCTACTACAAAGGAAATGGTCACTGGAAGTGGAACTGCCCTAGATACTTGGCGGATAAGAAGGATGGCAAAGTGAACAAAGGTATATTGGATATACATGTTATTGATGTGTACTTTACTAGTGTTTATTGCAACCCCTCGGTATTTTATACTGGTTCAGTTGCTAAGAGTAGTAACTCGAAAAAGGAGTTGCAAAAGAAATAGAGACTAGTTAAGAGCGAGGTGATGTTGTGTGTTGGAAGTGATTCCAAGGTTGATAAGATCACCATCGCACTCTCCCTTTACCTTCGGGATTAGTGTTGAACCTAAAATAAATGTTATTTGGTGTTTGCGTTGAGCATAAATATGATTGGATCATGTTTATGGCGATATGGTTATTCATTTAAGTCAGAGAATAATTGTTATTCTGTTTACGTTGAATAAAACCTTCTCTGGTCTTACATCCAATATAAATGGTTTACTGAATCTCGATCACAATGATACACATAATATTGAAGCCAAAATATATAAGTTTAATAATGATAGTGCAACTTATTTGTGGCACTGCCGTTTGGGTCATATTGGTGTAAAGCACATGAAGAAACTCCATTCTGACAGACTTTTGGAATCACTTGATTATGAATCACTTGGTACTTGCGAACCATGCCTCATGGGCAAGATGACTAAAACTCCGTTCTCCGGAACAATGGAGCGAGCAACAGATTTATTGGAAATCATACATATTGATGTATGTGGTCCAATGAACATTGAGGCTCGCGGCGGGTATCATTATTTTCTGACTTTCATAGATGATTTGAGCAGATATGGGTATATCTACTTGATGAAACATAAGTATGAAATATTTGAAAAGTTCAAAGAATTTCAGAGTGAAGTGGAAAATCATCTTAACAAGAAAATAAAGTTTCTGCGATTTGATCGTGGAGGAGAATATTTGAGTTACGAGTTTGGTCTTCATTTGAAACAATGCAGAATAGTTTCGCAACTCACGCCACCCGGAACACCACAGTGTAATGGTGTGTCCGAACGTCGTAATTGTACTTTACTAGATATGGTGTGATCTATGATGTCTCTTACCGATTTACCACTATCGTTTTGGGGTTATGCATTAGAGACAGCTGCATTCATGTTAAACAGGGCACCATCTAAATCCATCGGGACGACACCGTATGAACTATGGTTTGGCAAAAAAAACTAAGTTGTCGTTCCTTAAAGTTTGAGGTTGTGATGCTTATGTGAAAAAGCTTCAGCCTGATAAGCTCGAACCCAAATCGAAGAAGTGCATCTTCATAGGATACCCAAAAGAAACTGTTGGGTACACCTTCCATCACAGATCCGAAGGCAAGATCTTTGTTGCTAAGAATGGATCCTTTCTAGAGAAGGAGTTTCTCTCAAAATAAGTGAGTGGGAGGAAAGTGAACTTCATGAGGTAGTTGTACCTTCTCCCGAATTGGAAAGTAGTTCATCATAGAAATCAGTTCCAGTGATTCCTACACCAATTAGTGAGGAAGCTAATGATGATGATCATGAAACTTCAGGTCATGTTACTACGAATCTCGTGGTCGACGAGTGCAGTCCGCACGAGTGAATGCGGACGTCGGTAATCTATCTGGAAGTGATGTTACTAGACCATGGCGAACCTACCAACTATGAGGAAGCGATGATGAGCCCAGATTCCGTGAAATGGCTTGAGGCCATGAAATATGAGATGGGATCCATGTATGAGAACAAAGTATGGACTTTGATTGACTTGCCCGATGATCGGTGAGCCATTGAGATTAAATGGATCTTCAAGAGGAAGGCAGACCGTGATAGTAGTGTTACTATCTACAAAGCTCGAAGCTATGTAAAGGTTTTCAACAAGTTCAAGGTGTTGACTACGATGAGATTTTCTCACTCGTATCGATGCTTAAGTCTGTCCGAATCATGTTAGCAATTGCCACATTTTATAAAATCTGGCAAATGGATGTCAAAACTGCATTCCTCAATGGATATCTTAAAGAAGATTTGTATATGATGCAACCAGAAGGTTTTGTCAATCCTAAAGATGCTAACAAAACGTGCAAGCTCCAACGATCCATCTATGGACTGGTGCAAGCATCTCGGAGTTGGAATATATGCTTTGATAAGTTGATCAAAGCATATAGTTTTATCTGAACTTCACGGTGGCGCTTTGTTGTCGGTGTCAAAACGGCGGATCTCGGGTAGGGGTCCCGAACTGTGCGTCTAGGCGGATGGTAACGAGGAGACAAGGGACATGATGTTTTACCCAGTTGGGCCCTCTCGATGGAGGTAATACCCTACTCACCTTGATTAATATTGATGATATGGGTAGTACAAGAGTAGATCTACCACGAGATCAAGGAGGCTAAACCTAGAAGCTAGCCTATGGTATGATTGTTGTTAGTCCTCGGACTAAAACCCTCGGTTTATATAGACATCGGATAGGTTAGGGTTACCGAGTCGGTTACAAAGGTAGGAGATCTACATATCCGTATCGTAAGCTTGCCTTCCGCCAAGGAAAGTCCCATCCGGACACGGGGCGAAGTCTTCAATCTTGTATCTTCATAGTCAGGGCCGGCCAGCGGTGATAGTTGGCTATCGGACACCCCTAATCGGGACTCCTCGGTAGCCCCGAACCAGGATTCAATGGCGATGAGTCGGCGTGTTGATTGTCTTGACATTGCGGCGGGTTCTTCTCCAAATTCCATATACTTGTCGAATAGTGTCAAACCCGATAAATGTTGCGCTCCTTGGCTTCTCGCCCAATAATGGCCATCTTCCACGTGTTTGAATGAATCACGAAAAGCCGGTATTTTACACTTACCCCCTAGCTCCATAAATGAGCTGCCTATAAAGGGAAAGGATCTAGATCTGAGTCACACCATTCCCTCTTGCGAGCTTTCATCGGGCGCCTCGACCAAGCCCATTCCACCATGGGACGGTCGTGGCTCCTCCTCTCGCGCTCCCAGCCCTCGGCCTGGAAGTGGGAGAGATGCTCGATCCGCATAGCGAGCTAGTTATACTCCAAACCAAAGGATTTCTTCCCGGCCTTTATGGTTCGGTCCGAGCGGACTTGCCACCTACAAGGCGGAAAGCAAGCGGAGAGTGTCCCGATCCCTCTAAAGGAGGCGGTGTGCTTTATCTCTTATCTAGTAAGAGGACTTGGATTTCAATCCATCCGTTTCTCCGGGGCTTTTGAGTTCTCTGACCTCCAATTGCACCACCTTCCTTTGCCTCCATTTTGCACATTGCGGGCCGTGGCCCTTTGAACTGTTCTTGGGCGTCGAGGCTCATTTTGCTTTGTGGAAGAGATTATTCTGCCTAGTACTCCGCTCTCATGAGGGTAAATATATCAAGTGGGCGGGCGAACTATAGCGCATTCGGGACGGATATCTATCCGGAACCCGAAAAGCGTCCGAAGGCTGGCCTTGAATGGTTTTACATGGAGGGCGTCCGCTGCGGATCTGTTGGATCGGCCTTAGGAGTTATAGCGCTCCTCTGAAGAAAGCGCCTAAGCTGGGCCCGCGGATCCCCGGAGGAAAATGATCGTGATGTCCTTTACTTGATGAGCGAATAAGATTCTTGGCTCATGCGGATTGACCATGATTGGAGTCATGGCAATCTGCATTATGAAGTGCAGCGCTCCAATATAGGGGCCACCCATGTGGGACTTCAGCGGGGAGGGCGATGCCACCGCCATGGCATAAGGGCGGGATCGGTCACCGAAGCTGATGAAGACCTTATGCGCCATGTATAAAGGGAGGAGGAGGATTTTCTCGCGTCAACCTTGGCGAGTTTTCTTGAATAATCCTCGAAGTTGGGTAAGAAAACATATTTGTGGCCTGTCAATCCATGTTCCGTGATTAAATATCTCATTTCATGGTTTCTGCGAGAGGCTGCGCGGGCCATGGAGAAGATACAGCCCAACCCCACAACAGAGGATCCGGGCGGTCCCTCGATCCGACCTCGAAGATGATCCGGATATAAAGGTGGAGTTGATCGGCGGGGTGTTCTACCAACTTAGCATCGACAATGCTTTGGTTGCCATTCTGACCGATTACCGGAATACTTCCAGCCTCGCGATGGCGAGACCGAGGCCCCAATACTCGATAATGACCCATCCGTGCTAATTTCTTGATCACCATATACCAATGGTGTTTGCGAGGCCTTGAGGCGGAGGCCGAGCCCGCGGCTGGCCAACAAAGGCGTCTGACCCATGAGCTAAAAAAGTGTGGTCGGATCGAAACTCCGCCGCAATGGTATGGCGTGTCACCATATTTCAGGATTGATTCCTAGAAGGTGTACTAACGCTGGTGCTTTTTCGGGAAAAAGCGCTCGCGGGGTGAGTCGGAGAGGTTATAATCGAGCCTCCGCCCGGCGGGCTCTAAAGCGGGTCGGAAGCGGAGAAGCGAGCCTGGCGTCGTTGGATGCTCCTCCGACGAGAGGATGCCGACAAATTGTCGCCACCAACTCCGGTGGAGGCGCCATGAATCACAGGCGCCGCCGACAGTTCTTCGTGGCATGTTTCTCCCAAGAGGCCTTGAATGCCTTCAATTGGAGATCGCACCTCCGTGCCGCTCAAGATGGTCTAGCGAGCCATGGAGCGGTATGTAAGGACATCTGGTGAGAAATTTGTGATTATATATGCGGTAGCCCCGAGACTTAAAATAGTTAGAATAACTGATTTAAGGATCATTTATTATCTGAGATCTTACAAAAAGAATACCCGTGTCCGGGGCTTGAAGAATGCAAGGCCCAACTTGAGGCCGCACTAGCCCTTCTGAGGGAGCCACGAGACCCCCTCTGGTAATATATGCTTCAAAGATAAATAGTTTATGAAGTCTGGCGGGTGTGTAAATCGACAAAAATATTGCAGATGGCGGACTAGATCCGGACAAGCAACAGCTCTTCGCAGCTAAAGGCTGGCGAGCATGCTTCGAGTGCGGCATGAGAAAAATAACCTCAAGATGCCAACACGGTGGGTGAGGAACTAAAAGATGTTCGTGCCCGGTTATGCGACTCCGTAAAGGAGAATCGGCGGCCGTCGCGGCATTTCGATAAGTGCTTGGCGAACTTTGAAAAGAGTTGGCGAGGGCGGCGACTAACATAAACATGTATATAGGTTTGCTCACAGGTCGTCTGAAGAGGAGATGCCCAGTTCTTGGTGATCTTCTTCTCGAATTGCGTCGGTACTGAGCGAGTTGGCGGTGATGAAAAGCGTCGGCCGAGCCTTGTGGCCATCTATCTCCCTGCCGAAGGCATTGGGGAGCTGGCGAGGCGGCTTCAAGAACGCAATGGCGCTTCCATTATGGAAGATATCGGCTGCCGTCAAAGGCGCCGAGGAGGCTTGGGCCATGGTAAAGGCAGCGGTACGAAGGTGACCCAAACCACATGGCGAGTCGGACTGTGGGGCACGATGGGAAGGAGATCCTGTAAGCTTAGTATGCGGTCAAGTAGAATTGGCGCCAAGTATTCCAACAAGATTGTAAATTAGATAGCCTATTAGATGGCATTGAGGAGGAATACAATGAGTCGAGTTGACTATGTAATTAAATATGACATGAAAAATGTCTTCTAGCGGATTGTAGATCGTTTGTCATAGCGGACCTTTTAGCTTCAACCTCGGGACCAATAGTCGGAGTGTGTCTGAATACCTTTGTGGTTATATAAGAACGGGGTATGCATGGAGACAAAGGCGTAGGGGTCATTATTGCTGTATGTCGGACAAGTGCCCAACTAGTTATGTTATATTACATGGATAGTAAGAAATATCTTCCGGGAGAATAGTTAGTTAAGGGTTCCTTTATTTGGGATGCATGCCCTAAAGTGCATGTCAAAACTGCTAGGAAAGCAGAAAATCATCTGAGGGCAGATGGGTAAATAGTTAAAATCATCTTCAGTTCAGCGACGAATATTCCCTTAAAGCGCTAGCTTTCGGCTTCACCCGATCGAGGTACACATCCGGTTAACCGGCGATAACAATCGCAGTGGTGCTCCTTTACCACCTAGCGAACAATGGGAACATAGGGGTAAGCACGGGGCGAACAACCCAACAGCCAAAACTTAAGTCATATCGATGCATATAATGGTGAATAAAAGGTTCATGCGGAAGTTTGGCGCATGTGTTGGGCATAAAGCCCGTATAAATAAGCTTACGGTAAAGAAGCCCCGAGTATAATGGTAGCGTATAGCGCGTCAAGTATATCTTGAATAAAGCGTAAGCGAGCCTCTAAAGGCTTGAGGAAGAAGGAGGAGGAAGGAGAAATAAAAGACAACAAAAGTAAAAATGTGGGCGGAGGAAGGAGGCGAACTTGGAGTCTAAGCGCTTAGGCGTAGAATCTTTGTAGGCGGGCTGCGTTCCATGGGTTCGGCTCGAGTCGGTTATCCGATGCGCCCATGAGCGGTATGCTCCGCCGGTCGGGACCTGGTCGATGATGAAGGACCTTCCCATTTGGGCTTGAATTTGTCCTTTTCTTGTCCGGCGGCGTAGAACTAGTTAATAGCGTTATAAGCTTTGGCCGTGCTTCCTGCTTTGATATCTTGAGCCTGCTGTTGATAGAATGCGGAGCGAGCTTTTGCCACGTCGCGCTCCTCCTCCAATCGTCAAACTGTCCTGCCGATCGAGCTCGGCTTCTCTTTCTTCATACATGTGCCTTGAGGTGAGTCATGTATTATGTCATGAGGCAAGACTGCCTCTGCGCGTACACCATAAAAATGGTGTGAATCCGGTAGTATGATTTGGCGTGGTCGCGGCCCCATAATCAGTCGAGCTCCTCAACCCGGTCGTGTTAGATTCCTTGAGGACCGCACTAATGCAGGTTTAATGCCGTGCATGATTAGACCGTTTGCTCGCTCGACTTGACCGTTGGTTTGAGGTGATAGGCGAGGCGTAATCGAGCTTGATGCCCATGTTTTGCACCATAATTTGACCTCATCGGCCAAGAAGTTGGTGCCGTTATCGATGATGATCTTGTGGGGACATCGTAGCGGTGCACTACCCACGATATGAAGTCTATCACGGTCGGATTGGCCGTTTTAACGAGCTTGGCCTCTATCCATTTGGTGAATTTATCCACCATGACCAATAGGTATTTTTGCTTGTGGGTTCCTCCTTAAGGGGTCCAACCATATCAAGCCCCGGACATGACGGCGGTGATGGGTATAGTTTTGAGGCGGTGGGCGGCATGTAGCTTTAGTTAGCAAAAAGCTGGCAACCGACGCATCGTTGGACTAAGTCCTGCGCATCTGCCGGGCGTCGGCTAATAAAATCCTGTCTGGAAGGCCTTGCCTACAAGGGCCGGGCTGCGGCGTGGTGCCCACCCAGTCGGCATGAATTTCAGCCGGAGGTTTAGCCCTTCCTCTTGGAGATAAACCTTTGAAGGACTCTGTAGTGCTTTTCTTATAAAGCTCTCCCTCATGGACTTTATAGGCTTTAGATCGCCGTACTATCTGTGAGCCTCATTTTGGTATTAGGAGTTCTGCCTAGTTAGGTAGGCTAGGAATGGTTCCGATCCGCAGGCGATAACCGCCATTATTTACGTGGGCGGAGGTGTTATCTCGGTGGCATAGCCTCCGATTGTGTCGAGTGTTGGCGTCGAGGCGGTGCGGTTGGGTCGGTTATTATTTCGGACTCCCCTTCCCATAATGCGGATGGCTTGAACAGCCGTTCGAGGAAGATGTTGGCGGGGCGTCATCGCGTTTTGCACCGATGTGTGCCAATATGTCCGCCGCTGGTTGTTATCCGGGCTATATGATGAAATTGAGCCCTTGAACCGTCTTGACATTTTAGGACCGCATTGCGGTATGCTGCCATTTCGGATCTTTGGCATCAAAGTCTCCGTTTATTTGAGATATCGCGAGTTTGAATCGCGCACCTCTAAGCGTTTAATGCCCATGGAGCGCCATCCGGAGCCGTGCGAAGGGCCTCGTATTGACTGCGTTGTTGGAGTCCGTATACATTATCTGAAGGGCGTATTGGATTGTGTCCCGGTTGGGGGCGTCAAAGGCAACGCCAGCCCCAGGCGGCCAACATTTTGGAGCCGTCAAAGTGCATGATCAATTGGGTATCGTCGTACTCTTTAGGGAGTTGACGGTCCATTCGACCAGAAGTCGGCCAAAACCTGCGACTTGATAGCTCGTCGTGGCTTGTAGGTTATGTCGAATGGAAGGAGCTCTATGGCCCATTTAGCAATCCGGCCCGTCGCGTCGCGATTGTTTATAATGTCATTAAGAGGTGCCGGAGGCTACCGTTATCAAACACTCTTGAAAGTAGTGTCGCAGCTTACGGGATGCCATGAACACGCGTATGCTATCTTTTGATAATGTGGGCACGGGACTTGCATGGAGTGAGGGCGGTGGACACAAAATAAACCGGTTTTGAAGAGGAACGGTGTCCATCCGTTCTCGTTCGACAGCGAGCACCGCTGACAACTTGATGTGTTGCGGCGATATATAATAGCATTGGTTACGCCCATGTTGGGCGTGGCGAGGACGGTTGTTGCCAATATGGCTTTTATCTCTTGAGTCCGGCCGTTGCGGCATCAAATCCACTCGAAGTGTTGGTCGGCGGAGGAGGCGGTAAAAGGTGCGCCTTTTCTCCCAAGCGGAAATAAAGCGGCTTAGAGATACTCGCATCCGATCAATTTTGTATTTGTTTGAGGTCTTTTGGAATATCAATTGTGTGAGCTTCGGATCTTGGCTGGGTTTGCTTCAATTCCTCTAGGACACAATGAAGCCGGGAGCTTTCGGCTGGAGCAGCGAAGCGCATTTTCGGATTGAGCTTGATGTCATATTTTGAAGATTGTCGAATGTGAGCCTCAAATCATCTACTAGAGTTTCGACATGCTTGGTTTTGGCGATCCGTCATCTACATATGCTTCCTTTGTTTTGCCGATCTGGTTTGCGGACATATACGAATCATGCGCTGGTATGTTCTTGCGGCGTTTTTGAGCCGAAGGGCATTGTGTTGAAGCGAGAATGGGCGTATGGAGTGATGAATGTTGTGCAGCTTAGTGCAGCTCCGCCATCTTGATTTGGTGGTAGCAGATGCAGCGTCGAGGAAGCACAATGAGTCGTGTCCTGCTGTAGCATCGATAATTTGATCAATGCGAGGGAGGAAGGGATCCTTTGGGCAAGCCTTATTAAGGTCTTTGAAATCAACACATAGGCGCGAGTTTATCCTTCTTTGGTACCATCACCGGGTTTGCTAGCGATCTGGATGTTTAATATCTCGATGAATCCGGCTTCTAGAAGTTTGGCTAGCTCCTCACCCATGGCTGTCTCTTAGGTTGAAAAGCGCGAAGAGCTGTTTGGTGGCTTGAATCCTTTTAGGATAATTAGGCTGTGCTCGGCCAGCCGGCGTGTGATTCTGGCATATCGAAGGGTGCGGGCAAAAATATCGATTTTCTCGTAGAAATTCTCGTAGTCTGGCGTCTACATCGGGGTTTAATTGTGCCCGATGGAGGCCGTCTTTGCGAGTCCGTTGGGTGGACTTGGAATTTGACTATTTAATCCGCTGGTTTAAAGAGGTGGACTTGGATCTTTTATCAAGTATCACATCGTCCTGTTCACCGTGGGCGCATCGTGATGAGTTCCTCGGCGCTAGAACTTCGGATAGTGCCTCGAGGGCTAGTGCGGCTGTCTTGTTTTACGTGCGAGTGCTATGTTTGGATCACTAGCGAGAGTGATGATTCCGTTGGGTCGGGCATTTTAAGCTTCATGTACCCATAATGGGGTATAGCTTGAAAAATTGTGAATGCCTCTCGCCCTAATAAAGCATGATATCCGCTGCTGAGCAGGGCCACTTGAAATGTGACCTCCTCGGACTGTAATTGTCCGTGAGCGAACACTCGTCGATGTGATTTTTCCTTTGCAGCATGCTTCCGGTGAGGATTATTCCTCTAAAGGTTGTGCTGCTTCGCTCAATGCGGTTCAGTCTATTTCCATTTTTAGAGGTTTCCTCATAGATGAGGTTTAATCGCTGCCGCCATCCATGAGTACCTTAGTAAAGCGGCAAATCCACTATTGGGTGAGGACCAATGCGGTGGTGCTCGGGCTGTTGAATTTGGGTTCATCTTGGCATTAAAGGTAATAGCCGTGTCCTCCATGGATTTATTGCTGCTACTTGGTAGACTTATGAGTTCTTGGTGTTCGTTTCATAAATTATTTGATCACGAAAGTCTCGAAGGCTATTAACACCGTACTAGTATTGGTGGGCTGGGATTTTGAAGCTAGAAGCTCTTAGCCACTTTTGGCCACTGCCGTAGTATCAACATGCTCGAAGGCTATGAGTTGGAGTGGCGCCCTACGTGCTATGAATTTTGCGAGGTCCGTTTAGCCAACCCTCGATGCGGTTCCGTACCCTTTAGGGGTTTTGGTTTTTGGTGTTTAACCGGTGCTTGGTGATGATGCACCCTTTTATTTCGGACTAAGGATGTATTGGGGCTGGATTATCCCAAAATTTACTTCGGTTTTCAAGCACTCTCCACATTGCAGATACTTTTGTACTATGGTCACCAAGTCGATAAAGCGTGTAATTTCGCGACGACTTATGGCGTTTAGGATTCCTTGTCCGTGCAATTGTTGCAAAAAAGTGGGATTCGTCCTCCTCTCGGCGATCCTTTATCCTGTCCATAACGGGAGAATCGGCCCGATAATGATGTCTTGTTTCAGTGGCTCTTGCGAATTCGGGATAGATCGCTAATTTTTGGGTGGCGGGTGGAACTAGATCCGGAACCCGTCAATTTAAGACTCGGGGGCGAAGTTTCCTAACTCAGAAGTTTGGATTTTTGAATGATATCAATGAATCAACCGCCGCTGACTTTAAGTTAGGGCTTGATCGACATCCGTCCCTCTCACGGGAATCCGGCATGGAGGATCGGGAATCGGACGTAACTAGTCCTTAAGATAGAAGAAGAATCGCCGCATTGCTCCTCTATCACAGCAACATGATGGGTAGCACAGGGAGAGTTGATCTCTCTCAGTTGGTTTCGGCCCGATCCGGTCGTGTGATGTGGCGACTCGAGGCGGCGATCGATCCAAGAGCTCGTTCTGAAGGAGAGCTCGTCGGATCTAACTGTTGGCAAGTTCGAATTAACGTGGAATTGGTTTCGATGACTCAAGAAGTCATCGTCGGTAGCAAGACGGCGAGCTGGCGGTATCGTCTTTAAAAGGCGAGATGAGGCATCTGCTGGCGGCGGCAACCGGAAGAACTCTCAATGAAAGCACCAATGTCGGTGTCAAAACCGGCGGATCTTGGGTAGGGGTCCCGAACTGTGCGTCTAGGCGGATGGTAACGGAGACAAGGGACACGATGTTTTACCCAGTTGGGCCCTCTCGATGGAGGTAATACCCTACTCTGCTTGATTAATATTGATGATATGGGTAGTACAAGAGTAGATCTACCACGAGATCAAGGAGGCTAAACCCTAGAAGCTAGCCTATGGTATGATTGTTGTTAGTCCTCTGGACTAAAACCCTTCGGTTTATATAGACACGGATAGGTTAGGGTTACTGAGTCGAGTTACAAAGGTAGGAGATCTACATATCCGTGTCGGCAAGCTTGCCTTCCACGCCAAGGAAAGTCCCATCCGGACACGGGACGAAGTCTTCAATCTTGTATCTTCATAGTCCAGGAGTCCGGCCAACGGTGATAGTTCGGCTATCCGTACACCCCCTAATCCGGGACTCCCTCACCTGTATTTACAGGAAAGTGGGTGGGAGCACTACAGCCTTTCTGATAAGTATATGTGAATGACATATTGTTGATCGGAAATGATGTAGAATTTTCTGGAAAGCATAAAGGAGTGTTTGAAAGGAGTTTTTCAAAGAAAGACCTCAGTGAAGCTGCTTCATATTGGGCATCAAGATCTATAGAGATAGATCAAGACACTTGATAAGATTTTCAATGAGTACATACCTTGACAAGATTTTTGAAGTAGTTAAAAATGGAACAGTCAAAGAAGGAGTTATTGCCTGTATTACAAGGTGTAAAGTTGAGTAAGACTCAAAACACGACCACGACACAAAATAGAAAGAGAATGAAAGTCATTCCCTATGCCTCGGCCATAGGTTCTGTAAAAGTTTGCTATGTTGTTTACCAAACCTATTGTGTACCTTGCCATGAGTTTGACAAGGGAATACGATATTGATCTAGGAGTGGATCACTTGACAGCTGTCAAAATTATCCTTAGAAGACTAAGGAGATATTTCTCGATTATGGAGGTGATAAAGAGTTCGTCGTAAATAGTTGCGCCGATGCAAGCTTTTACACCGATCCAGATGACTCTGAGTCTCAATCTGGATACATATTGAAAGTGGGAGTAATTAGCTAGAGTAGCTCCATGCAGAGAATTGTAGACATAGGAAATTTGCATACGGCTCTGAATGTGACAGACCCATTGACTAAGCTTCTCTCACAAGCAAAACATGATCACACCTTAGTACTCTTTGGGTGCTAATCACATAGTGATGTGAACTAGATTACTGACTCTAGTAAAACCCTTTGGGTATTAGTCACATGGCAATGCAGACTATCACATGGTGATGTGAACTATTGGTGTTAAATCACATGGCGATGTGAACTAGATTATTGACTCTAGTGCAAGTGGGAGGCTGAAGGAAATATGCCCTAGAGGCAATAATAAATATATTATTTATTTCCCTATTTCATGATAAATGTTTATTATTCATGCTAGAATTGTATTAACCGGAAACTTAATACATGTGTGAATACATAGACAAAACATAAGTGTCCCTAGTATGCCTCTACTTGACTAGCTCATTTATCAAAGATGGTTATGTTTCCTAACCATAGACATGTGTTGTCATTTGATGAATGGGATCACATCATTAGGAGAATGATGTGATGGACAAGACCATTTGTTAGCTTAGAATTATGATCGTTACAGTTTTATTGCTATTGCTTTCTTCATGACTTATACATGTTCCTATGACTATGAGATTGTGCAACTCCGAATACGGAGGAACACTTAGTGTCTATCAAAGCGTCTGGCGTGGCTGGGTGATTATAAAGATGCTCTATAGGTGTCTCCGATGGTGTTTGTTGGGTTGGCATAGATCGAGATTAGGATTTGTCACTCTGTGTTTGAGGAGAGGTATGTCTGGGCCCTCTCGGTAATGCACATCACTATAAGCCTTGCAAGCAATGTGACTAATGAGTTAGTTGCGGGATGATGCATTCTGGAGCGAGTAAAGAGACTTGCTGGTAATGAGATTGAACTAGGTATTGAGATACGGCGATCAAATCTCAGGCAAGTAACATACCAATGACAAAGGGAACAACGTATGTTGTTATGCGGTTTGACTGATAAAGATCTTCATAGAATATGTAGGAACCAATATGAGCACCAGGTTCCGCTATTGGTTATTGACCGGAGATAAGTCTCGGTCATGTCTACATAGTTCTCGAACCCGTAGGGTCCATGCAACAACGTTCGATGACGATCGGTATTATGAGTTTATGTGTTTTGATGTACGAAGGTTGTTGAGTCCCGGATGTGATCACGGACATGACGAGGAGTCTCGAAATGGTCGAGACATAAAGATCGATATATTGGATGGCTATATTTGGATATTGGAATGGTTCCGGGTGAGTTCAGGCATTTAGGAGATGCAGGGAGGTTCTGGAACCCCTCGGGGTGTATATGGGCCTTAGTGGGAGAGAGGAGGAGGCAGACAAGGTGGGGGCGCACCCTCCCCCCCTCCAAGCCCAATCCGAATTGGGAAGGGGGCCGGCCCCCCTTTCCTTCTCCCTCTCTCCTCCTTCCTTCCTCTCCTATTCAAACTAGGGAAAGGGGGGAATCCTACTCCCAGTGGGAGTAGGACTCCCCTAGGCGCGCCATAGAGAGGGCGGCCCTCCCTCCTCCACTCCTTTATATCTGGGGGAGGGGCACCCCATAGACACACAAGTTGATTGTGTGGCCGTGTGCGGTGCCCCCTCCACAATTCCACCTTGGTCATATCGTTGTAGTGCTTAGGTGAAGCCATGCGTCGATAACTTCATCATCACCGTCATCACGCCCGTTGTCTTTGAGAAGCTCTCCCTCGACAATCAGTGGATCTAGATTTACGTGGGGCGTGGCGAGCTGAGCGTGTGGAGACCATGAGGTGCCGTACTTTTGGTACTAGGATTGGTGGGATCATGAAGACATGCGACTACAACAACCACGTTGTCATAGCAACTTGACTTTCGGTCTCACAGTGCGTGGACACCACTCTCCCCTCTCATTGCTATGCATCACCTAGATGGATCTTGCGTGTGCGTAGGAATTTTTTTGAAATTAATGTGTTCCCCAACAATGATGACACTCACCCAGTTGCTAAAAACATGAAAGTGAGGAAAGATGCAGGTCTCAGACTATGGAGGCATATAGATCCTTATGCAACAAGGAGAAGAACTGATGTGGATTACAGGTTCCACACTAAGGAGCAGCAGGACTTCTATGAGATAGTGCTGCTAGACAAGAAGCCCATAGTGAGTGATATAAGATGGGTTGTTGGAAGTTCATTGATAACAATGAAGAATACTTCCTGGAGTTCATGAGAGCTTGAGAATGAATGGAGTTGACAAATTTGTGGGTCAGAAATTGACAAAATGGAATGATGAGATGGTGATGCAGTTCTATTCTACAACTCACTTTTACCCGGATGGCAAGATAGTGCGGATGACTAAGGGTACAAGGTACCAATCTTCCATTGTTGAGTGGGTTGAGCTGATCCATGCTCTGAAGAGGTGATGATGACAACGATGTCTATGCCAAGCCTAGGAAGACCACAACTCCATGGCACACATGTACAAGGAGATTCTGATTACGCCTTGGAGACTCACAAGTTTGGGTCAATTTATTATCTTCTGTCAGGGTTGCCAACCATCAACACCATATTAAGGCATACTCTTTTGCCCAAGTATGGAGATGACAGGATGATCAGAGGGCACCCAATAAACTTGCTGCATATCTTTGATGTGCTAGAGAATTCAAGGTAATGACCTTGATTGTTGAGGCAATCAAGAGGGCTGACGAGATCAAAAGAGATCTTGTGGCTATGCCCACACATTCAGATGCTCATCAACTCCAAGGTGAGCACGGACACATATCGCTAGATAGAGCACCTTCCCTGAGGCCAGATTTTGAGGACAACACGGTTGTCATGGATGCTTCATCCTACATCATGAGAGAGCTCACGAGCATAGAGAGAAGGCAAAGACAGCAAAGATTTCGAGATGCGGATGCCTCGGTTGCAAACCTCATGACCAAGCAGGACCAGCTCAGCTATCTACTTGAAGCCATAGTGAGAATTGAGAAAGGACTAGCCACCTTGACTCAAAATCAAGAAAGTCTTGAGAGGATCATTGGGACAAAATTTTATGATCTTGACTTGAAGGTCACGAAATTGAGGCTGTAGTTGAGCAAACTTCAAGAAGAAGCGAGAGGATAGGAGAGGAAGAGCTACCACAGAGGAATTTGAGAGAGTGCCTAGAGCCAGCAGGTCGTGGTTGTGCGGTCGGTGACACTAGAGCTACAACTTGCACATGCTGCCCTTGCCCTTGATTGCCCTCGGTTGCAACCCCTCAACTCCTCGGACATCAGCAGAATTTTTGCAGATGATGTCCTCTCCACCATCTTCGCTTTGCCGGAGCTCCCGGAGATCGTGCTTAGAGTGTCGCATAGCACTATGCATTTTCAAGCTTTTTGGTAACTTATTGCCAAAGGGGGAGAAAGTGTATATATCATAGGCTGAGAGAGAGAGAGTGCTTTGCTTTTGGTTGCCTCTCTTGCTACTTGTTTTTGTTTGTTTGGTTGCTACAATTTTTATGCTTGTGTGTGAGATACTCTTATGATCATGTATTAGATCATACTATGCTTTAATGAGTGTGTTTGAATGATGTTACCTTATCACTTATGTATGATCAATCATGTTTGTCTTGGTGATGAGTGCATGCTATTTACATTTTATCATTTTGAGTGCTCCATCAAGATGTATGTGACATGGAAGAGTAACCCATGATCCTAATCGATTGTGCATTTGCATACAAAAGCAAAAATTCAAATAATGCACAAATTTAGGGGGAGCTCTTGCTTATCACATACTTCTCAAAGCGACGATATATTTCATTCATATTATCATTTGTCGAAGCTTTGATCTATATGTTGACATCAATTACCAAAAAGGGGGAGATTGAAAGTGCAACTAATCCCAGGGTGGTTTTGGTAATTCATAACAACATATAGCTCATTGAACTAATATCCATTCAAGATGATTATTTCAGAAAGTTCAACGATTGGCATGGCATGGACTAGAGATGTGGACCCCTCAAAATGCTAAGGACAAAGATTGGCAAAAGTTCAAGACTCTTCATTTCTACTTTAGTGATCCAAGATCACATTGAGTCCATAGGAAAAGCCAATACTATTAAAAGGGGATGAGGTGTTGCTTAATGGTCTACTTGCTCAAAATGCTTAGTGATATGCTCCAAAGCCCTCAACCACTCTCTCATATCCAATATATCCTAAACCTAAAGTCAAACTCGGCCCCATCGATTTGATCCATCCGCATCTTGACTTCACTTGACATACCATAGCGGAAACCTTAATCGATTCGGTCTCACCGATAGGGATTCGGTCTCACCGAGATAGGATTACAAACTCTCGGTTTCCCTTCGTAGCGTTTCAGTCTCACGAAATGAGCGTCGGTCCCTGAGTTAGCAATACAAACTCTATGTTTCCCTTCGTAATGTTTGGTTTCACGAAAGGGCGATTGGTCCCCAGAGTTTGTCGACCAACTCTCTGTTGCTCATTGCTGAAATCGGTCCCACGAGTTCATATGTCAGTCAAACCGAGATCAAGTTTTGCCCTAACCTAGCGCATCGGTCCCACCGAGTTGATCATGTCAGCCCAGAGAATCCTAACGCTCACCTGAATCGGTCTCACGAGTTCACCTATTTAGTGCGACCGAGTTGGGTCAAATGTGTTATAGCAGTTAGATTTTGTGTGGAGGCTATATATACCCTCCACCCCTTCTCTGTTCAAGAGAGCCATCGAGCGTGCCTCGCTTCCACTACTCATTTAGAGAGAGAACCACCTACTCATGTCTTTGAGACCAAGACATTCCAATCCAACCACAAGAATCTTAATCTCTAGCCTTCCCCAAGTTGCTTTCCACTCAAATCATCTTTCCACCATAGCCAAATCTGTGAGAGAGAGTTGAGTGTTGGGGAGACTATCATTTTAAGCACAAGAGCAAGGAGTTCATCATCAACACACCATCTATTACCTTTTGGAGAGTGGTGTCTCCTAGATTGGTTAGGTATCACTTGGGAGCCTCCGTCAAGATTGTGGAGTTGAACCAAGGAGTTTGTAAGGGCAAGGAATCTCCTACTTCGTGAAGATCTACCCAAGTGAGGCTCCTTCGTGGGCGATGGCCATGGTGGGATAGACAAGGTTACTTTTTCGTGGGCCCTTCATGGGTGGAGCCCTCCGTGGACTCGCGCAACTGTTACCCTTCATGGGTTGAAGTCTCCATCAACGTGGATGTATGATAGCACCACCTATCGGAACCACGCCAAAAATCTCTGTGTCTACATTGCGTTTGCCTTTCCAAACCCTTCCCTTTACCTTCATATGCAATGATTTACATTCCGCTGCTATACTCTTAGAATTGCATGTGTAGGTTGATTACTTGACTTGTGCTAAGTTGCTAAAATCTGACAAGACTTAAAATTGGAAAAGGCTAGATTTTTATTTGGTCAAGTAGTCTAATCACCCCCCTCTAGACCTACTTTCGATCCTACACGCACCATTAGCTTCCCTAGGTACAAAGGTAAATTTAAATCCTTGAAAATGTGGGAGATAAGCCCTCATCTCTCCAAAGACAAATCCAACAGTCGATCTGGCATCTCCTTGCTCCCACATGGTACATATATTCTCGCAATCCGTCTCTGTGATCACATGTGGCAAAGCTTTGCCCATAGCCAGCAACATAGCATTTTGGCATGCCAAGACTTTGGCTGGAAAAGGAGCCACTAGAGATCCATGCTTGGAGAAATTTGCTACCATGAAAAGTGCATGCGGCGTCGCGGCCAGCCATCCGTGTACCCGCTTCTCCTACAAGAAAGTTAATAGCCGCATCAGTGTTAAACTTCACCCATCCAGGCTTCGGTGAGGACCACCTAGGCTTTTGCTTAGCATCAACTGGAGCATCCGCTTCCACGATATGCAAAGGTTTGATCAGTTCATCAACAAGCTCCATAGACTTATGCAATTGATGCCCCACTTCCTCGTGTGTATATTTATTTCTACTACTCCATATTACCTGCATGACAGTAATGATAATAGCAGCATGTTCCTTACTCACTATCTCTAAATCAAACAGGTCCATCATCCATGTTTGAGGATGCAGTTTGGGTACCTTGACTTGGAAGGAATTCAAAGCAGCCCTCCAAAATAGTTTGGCATGATCACACCGAACAAGAGCATGGAACAGTGATGATAGAGGCAAAGGTGTCCCGTCTTTCAATGAGATGGTGGCTATCGTTTTGGATGGAGTAGACTTTGACGATCCGACTACGAACGTGCGAGGACATCGCGCCTTAGCAATCGCTAAACCAACGCCGCGAGGTTACTGAACATGCCGAAGCATGATCAACGACCACGGTCTATTTCCTACAAGCAAACAAAGAACAAGCAAGAAACTAAGATTGCAATCTTGATATTGCAAATAAAGAGAAAGCTTTATTGATCAAATGGGGTTTTGTGATGTCTTGGTGCAGTCGTTGAACACAAGCGAAATGCAGCGAAGTTGCAGGGCAAACTTTTAATCTAAACAAAACTCAAAGTCTAAATGATGCCCTAAGGGCTGTATATAAGGAGGAAGAGGGAATTTCGTGGCCCCTTGTAGGAGGGTCGAAACCAACCTAACCCTATTTTCCACATATCGGACTCTAAAAATAGCCTATACTTCTATATTTTGAAATTACATGGGCTGGCCCAATAATAAGGTGTGTGGCACCTATAATAGCCTCTGGACGAAATTTGTGAAGTGGCATCTTGTATACTCCGTCCAAGCCTTCATGCACTCATTACAGTGGCTCCAAAGTCCTAAAATCATCACTTGAAACTCCGTTCTTGTTTCCCTTGAGCATGCCATCATCTCCATGCTTGTTCTTGCTCCTATGTTACTCCTTCTCCAAGCTAGGCCCTTCATTTGTAAGCAAAACAAATGTATCCAATTTAAGCGACATCATATTCTCATGAACATTAGAATCATTACCAAGAAAGCGAGAGTACAGGTAATTTAATTGGCGTCTGTGAGCTCTAGTAATTAGTCCGATGGGTATAGTAGCGAGGGGCTGTGGGTGTAACAATGGTATTGATGTCCTCATCATCCTCCCTTCTTGAAATGAAGTGCGTCCTCGTGAGCTCATCTTCCTCACGCAAATAAGGCTTCAAATCTGCAATGTTAAAAGTGGGACTAACCCCAAAATCTGCGAGGCAGCTCAAGTTTATATGCATTGTCATTTATTTTCTCTAACACCTTAAAAGGACCATTAGCACGTGGCATTAGCTTTGATTTGCACAAATCAGGAAATCTATCCTTACATAAATGTAACCAAACAAGATCTCCGGTGCAAACACAACATGTTTTCGACCCTTATCTCCGACAAGTTTATATTTAGCATTCATCGCTCAATGTTTTCCTTAGTTAACTCATGCATGTTTAAGATCAATTCAACACGTTGTTTAGCATCAAAATTAACCTTCTACGAAGATGGAAGAGGCAACAAATCAATAGGTGCACGGTAGGAAACCATACACAATTTCAAAAGGGCACATCTTAGTAGTAGAATGCAATGACGGTTATAAGAAAATTCAATATGAGGCAAGCATTCTTCCCACATTTTCTTGTTATTCTTCAAAACAGCCCTAACCATGGTAGCAGTGTTCTATTGACTACTTGAGTTTGTCCATCAGTTTGGGGATGACATGTAGTACTAAAAAGCAGTTTAGTCCCCAACTTAACCCATAAACATCTCCAAAAGTGGCTAGAAACTTAGTATCACTGTTGAAACAATTGTATTTGGCACACCATGCAAGCGTATAATTTCATGAAAGAACAATTCAACAACGTTAGTAGCATCATCGCTTTTATGACATGGTATAAAATGTGCCATTTTGAAAATCTATCCATGAAAACAAATATACTATCCCTCATACATGGCGACCCGACCCTAAATCGGTCAAGTCTACGTGTAGCTGTACCATCCCAAGATCATCTTTGGCACACACGGTACATTGATGAAATAATCAAAGTTCAATCACACCTGAATTTATTACGATTCTCATATCGAGTCTTTATTACAATAGAATAAATTAGGCGAAGGAAATAACTCATGAAATAAACTAAATAAAGCTGCGGAGCGTGAGCGAAATAAGCGAGTCCATCCGACTCCATAGGGCAATCGCCAAGCGTGGATCGTAGCCTCACTCTGATCGGAATACTCCTACGCAACATAAGGCGTTGCAGCCGTGTAAATCAGCATTTTGAATATCTTGGCAAGTCATGAAGAGAGAACAATAATACAAATTACTAACACTATATGCAATTTGGCCGTGGGGCTCTAAGTTTCATTGTTTTGCGAAAAAGCCAGTTTTTCCCTACAATAAGGACTTGTTTGCAATTACTACGAAATGTTGGTAATTATTGAGATGGTTCCGCCAACCAATGTCTCATTCCCAATTATTAAGTAACCTCCTCAATTAATTTATTAATTTTGGTGTTGAGATATCCGAAATACTCCAAGTTCGAGGCTCAAATTGTCATGTAGCAGGGGCACGGCTAATCGATTAGATCTTCACTCTGCGAGAGGTTTGCGCACTTTACCGCATGATTCGTTCCCTCCTTTAAGTCTTAGCACTTCATGGTGTTTGAAGGCGGGACGAGCAACAGGGTCTTCGAAAAGTTCCTCGGCCCTTTGTCGGTACCATCAATCCTACCATTCTTCTACATCTCGTAGCACCATCCGGCGAGTCACACCTAGGGTTGACCAAGCGAGCCCATAATGGCTTGCGGCTGCTGGGTAGCTTCGGTCGATGGGGTATACATCCATCTCTTAGTGGCTGGGTGAAGCTTTCCATAAGATGTCATGGCGCTTCTCCATGCATCCCGGCCAACCTTGGTTTTCTCGAGGTGCCGTCAACCGTCCTCCACCCGATGGTGAATTTTGAAGTCCATCTTGAGCTTGAAGTCATGGGGTTGTCATCATCTTGACTCTCACATCTCCCTTATGAATCACTCAACCAACCCGTCTCTGAGCATAGCAAAATAAACTACTTCGTCCCGGGCCATGGTAACAAGGAAATTGGGTTCATCCTACCTCATGATACTACTCAAGAACATAACTTCAAATTCTCCTCTGCATGCATGGTGGGAGGTATAATTCTAATGCAATGAAATCATAGGTATTGTAAAGAAAATATGATCAATGACTTGCCTTCTTGACGATCTTGAAAGTTAGGGACTCGTGATAGCAAGCTTAGCACTCCGGAAATTCTACGAGGCAACAACAATCATATAAGCATACAAACATATGATCACTTAACATAACAACATGCTAACATAACACACAAAACAATTGAACCAAAACCCAAAGAAAGTTGAAGAAATCCAAATCAATGTTTTCACCACATCAAACAACAACCAAGAAATAGTTTTACTCAACCAAATTTTTCTTAACAGAACCTAAGCATGGGTTTTGCTAACTAACGAGAAGAAAACAGCATGCAACTAGGAGCAAAAGGAATCACATCAAAAGCTATTATAGAACTCCTATTATGCCTATAACAATCCTAGGAAGAAAAAAATAAAATAAAAATTTTATTTATTGTAAATAAAAGTTCTTGTTCTAAAGTTCTGAAACTAACCTAAGATAAACTATCACATAGGAAAAATAAAATTATTTGCTAATTAAAACAATAGGAAAAGCAGTAGCTAGTTAAATAAATAAGAAACACATGATTTTGATTAAAACTATTTTTTATTGAATCTAAAATACCCAAATAATTTCCCTACGGTTAGGCAAGGTCAAAACAAAGTAGTGACAAAAGAATCACTAAAATAAAATAATCCTAACTCATTTTATAGCAGAATTACTAATCTGTCTAAATCTAAAATAAAACAATTTCTAATAATTTTAACATGACTAAACATATTTTCTCAGAAACTACAACAAATTTGTAAACTAACAAAAAGAATCAATTAAAAATATTAAGTAGATTAAAAGATATGGATTTTACAAAACTGAAACTATTACATTAAAAGCGAAGCGAAAATATAATTAAAAGAAAAACTTGTGCAAATGGGCCTATCTATAAGCTCGAGGCGTAATATAGCTAAAAGCGTGCCATGAGGAATAAACCGAGTCGGGCGGTCCAACTAACCACTAACTAAAGCGGAATAAACCGTAACTAAACCAGGTTTATTAAAATAACCGTACCCTTCGTAGATCTAATCTAGACCCTCGTTTTAGATCGAGGCGGTGGGGGGTCTCCGGTGGCTTACCGCGGTGGTCGGCGGCGGCTGACAGTCGGCAATGACTCGAGGCGGCAACAGTGTGGCGGCTCGGTGGTCAGGGCGACAGCGGAGCCTCCCGTGAGTCTTGGCCGAGGCGAGTCGATGGTGGAGTCGGGGAGCTCGAGGGTTGGGGGCCGGGGTAGAAGCGATGGCGGCAATGGCGTCGGGCTCCGGCAGTGATTCTTGAGGCGAGAGGAGGCTTTGGGCGTGGCGGCGGAGCAGGTCGGGGAGGGTATATATAGAGGCGGCTTGGGGGAGGCGGATCGGGTCGAGGAGATCCGGATTCTTGAGGATTCGGTGGCCGGTTGTTGGCGTGGAGAGGAAGATGTTGGAAATATGCCTAGAGGCAATAATAAATTAGTTATTATTATTATATTTCCTTGTTCATGATAATCGTTTATTATCCATGCTATAATTGTATTGAAAGGAAACTCAAATACATGTGTGGATACATAGACAACACCATGTCCCTTACAAGCCTCTATTGGCTAGCTCGTTGATCAATAGATGGTTACGGTTTCCTAACCATGGACATTGGATGTCATTGATAGCGGGATCACATCATTGGGAGAATGATGTGATGGACAAGACAATCCTAAGCCTAGCACAAAGATCGTAGTTAGTATGCTAAAGCTTTTCTAATGTCAAGTATCATTTCCTTAGACCATGAGATTGTGCAACTCCGGATACCGTAGGAATGCTTTGGGTGTACCAAGCGTCCTGGCGTAAGCTGGGTGGCTATAAAGGTGCATTACGGTATCTCCGAAAGTGTCATTGGGTTGTACGAATCGAGGCTGGGATTTGTCACTCCGTGTGACGGAGAGGTATCTCTGGGCCCACTCGGTAGGACATCATCATAATGTGCACAATGTGACCAAGGGGTTGATCACGGGATGATGTATTACGGAGCGAGTAAAGAGACTTGCGATAGCGAGATTGAACAAGGTATCGGGATCAAGCGATCGAATCTCGGGCAAGTGCAATACCGCTAGACAAAGGGAATTGTATACGGGATCGATTGAGTCCTTGACATCGTGGTTCATCGATGAGATCATCGTGGAACATGTAGGAGCCAACATGGGTATCAGATCCGCTGTTGGTTATTGACGGAGAAACGTCTCGGTCATATGCGCATGATTCGAACCGTGGGTCTACACATAAGGTTCGATGGCGCTAGGGTTATAAAGGAAGTTTGTATGTGGTTACGAATGTTGTTGAGTCCGGATGAGATCCGGACGTCACGAGGAGTTCCGTAATGGTCGGAGGTAAAGATTTATATATGGGAAGTCAATTTTGGTGCGGAAAAGTTTCGCACTTTATCGGTATTATGCTGGGAGTGCGAAAGGGGTCGGGGTCCACCTGCCCGAGGGCCACATGGGCTGTAGGGGTGCGCCTTGGCCTATATGGGCCAAGGGCACCAGCCCAAGGCCCATCGCCAAGAAACAGGGAGGGAAGAGTCCTCAAGGGGAAGGCACCTCGAGGTGCCTTGGGAGATGGACTCCTCCCCCTCTTGGCCGCACCCCTTCCTTGGAGGAAGGGGCAGGCTGCGCCTCCCCTCTCCCTTGCCCCTATATATAGTGGAGGGAGGAGGGCATCCACACTGAGCCCTGGCGCCTCCCTCCCTCCGTGACACCTCCTCCTCTCCCGTAGGTGCTTGGCGAAGCCTGCGGGATGCCACGCTCCTCCACCACCACCTGCCGTTGTGTTGCTGTTGGATGGAGTCTTCCTCAACCTCTCCCTCTCTCCTTGCTGGATCAAGGCATGGGAGGCGTCACGGGCTGTCGTGTGTTGAGCAGCGGAGGTGCCGTCCGTTCGGCACTAGGATCTCCGGTGATTTGGATCACGGCAGTCGACTCCTTCAACCCCGTTCTCATGAGCGCTTCCGCTTAGCGATCTACAAGGGTATGTAGATGCACTCTCCTTTCCTCTTGTTGCTAGAATCTCCATAGATTGATCTTGGTGATGCGTGAAAATTTTAATTTCTGCTCGTTCCCCAGCGGTGGTATCGAGCTAGGTCTATTGTGTAGATTCTTTGCAGAGTAGAACACAAAGTAGTTGTGGGCGTTGATGTTGTTCAATTTGCTTACCGTTACTAGTCCAATCTTGTTTGACGGTATTGTGGGATGAAGCGGCCGGACCGACCTTACGTACTCTTCGTGAGGCAGGTTCCACCGGTGACATGCACTTGGTGCATAAGGTGGCTAGCGGTGCAGTCTCTCCACTTTAGTCGGAGCGGATTCGATGAAAAGGGTCCTTATGAAGGGTAAATAGCAATTGGCATATCACGTTGTGGTTTTGCGTAGGTAAAGCGTTCTTGCTAGAAACCCATAGCAGCCACGTAAAACATGCAAACAACAATTAGAGGGCGTCTAACTTGTTTTTGCGGGGTATGCTATGTGATGTGATATGGCCAAGAAGAATGTGATGAATGATATGTGATGTATGAGATTGATCATGTTCTTGTAATAGGTTTCACGACTTGCATGTCGATGAGTATGACAACGGCGAGAATATAGGAGTTGTCTTTATTTATTGTATGACCTGCGTGTCATTGAACAACGCCATGTAATTACTTTACTTTATTGCTAACGGTAGCCATAGTAGTAGAAGTAATAAGTTGGCGAGACAACTTCATGGAACACGATGATGGAGATCATGATGATGGAGATCATGGTGTCATGCGGTGACAATGATGATCATGGAGCCCGAAGATGGAGATCAAAGGAGCAATATGATATTGGCCATATCATGTCACTACTATATAATTGCATGTGATGTTTATTATGTTTATGCATCTTGTTTACTTAGAGCGGCGGTAGTAAATAAGATGATCCCTTACAAATTTCAAGAAGTGTTCTCCCACGGTGTGCACCGTTGCTACAGTTAAGTAAGCTTCTAAGCACCACGTGATGATCGGGTGTGATGGATTCTTACGTTCACATACAACAGGTGTAAGACAGATTTACAGCAAAAACACTTGGGGTTAACTTGGCGAGCCTAGCATGTACAGACATGGCCTCGGGAACACGAGACCGAAAGGTCGAGCATGAGTCGTATAGTAGATCGATCAACATGAAGATGTTCACCGAGTCGACTAGTCCGTCTCACGTGATGATCGGACCACGGCCTAGTTGACTCGGATCATGTAATCACTTAGATGACCGGAGGATGTCTATCGAGTGGGAGTTCATAAGATGAACTTAATTATCTTGAACATAGTCAAAAGACCTTTTGCAAATTATGTAAATGGCTCGCGCTTTAGTTCCTTTGTTTAGATATGTTCCTAGAAAATATAGTTGAAAGTTGAAAGTAGCGATTATGCGGACGGTGAAAGCTTATGTCCTTAATGCACGCTCGGTGTCTGCTGAACCCCAAGCGTCGTTTGTGGATGTTGCGAACATCGGACATACGTTTGATAACTACGTGATAGTTCGGTTAAGCGGTTTAGAGTTGAGGCACGAAAGGCGTTTTGAAATGTCGCGGAACATATGAGATGTTTGAGGGCTGAAATTAGGATTTCAGGCTCGTGCCACGTCAAGAGGTATGAGACCTCAAGCGATTTTCTTAGCCTACAAACTAAGGAGAAAATCTCAATCGTTGAGCTTGTGCTCAGATTATGCAGTACAACAATCACTTGAATCGAGTGGGAGTTGATCTTCCGGATGAGATAGTGATGTTTCTCCAAAGTCATTGCCACCAAGCTGCTAGAGCTTTGTGATGAACTATAACATGTCGGGGATAGATATGATGATCCTTGAGGTATTAGCGATGTTTGACACATGAAAAGTAGAAATCAAGAAGGAGCATCAATTGTTGATGGTTGGTGAAACCACTAGTTTCAAGAAGGGCAAGGGCAGAAGGGACACTTCATGAAGCGGCAAATTAGTTCTGCTCGGTGAAGAAACCCAAGGTTGAACCCAAACCGAGACTAAGTGCTTACGTAATAAGGGAACAGCCCTTTGGGCAGAATTACCCTAGATACTTGGTAGATAAGAAGGTGGCAAGGTCGATAGAAATATATTGGATATACGTTATGTTAATGTGTACTTTGCTAGTACTCCTAGTAGCACCAGGGTATTAAGATACGGTTCGGTTGCTAAGTGTTAGTAACTTCGAAATAAAAGCTACGGAATAAGCGGAGACTAGCTAAAGGTGGTGACGATATGTGTTGGAAGTTTTTCCAAGGTTGATGTGATCAAGCATCATACGCTCCCTCTACCATCGAGATTTGGTGTTTGCGTTGAGCATAGACTTGATTGGATCATGTCTATCGCATTACAGTTATTCATTTAAGGAGAATAATGGTTACTCTGTTTATTTGAATAATACCTTCAATGGTCTTGCACCTAAAGGAATGGTTGATTGAATCTCGATCGTAGTGATACACATTTCCATGCCAAAAGGTATAAGATAGTAATGATAGTACCACTTACTTGTGGCCTTTGCCATGTAAGTCATATTGGTATAAAATGCATGAAGAAGCTCCATGTTGATGGATCTTTGGACTCACTCGTTTTGAAAAGTTTGAGACATGCGAACCATGTCTATTGGTGTATATGCATGAAGAAACTCCATGCAAATGGACCGTTTGGACTCACTTGATTTTGGATCACTTGAGACATGCAAATCATACCACATGGGCAAGATAGTGAAAAGCCTCGGTTTGATAAGATGGAACAAGATAGCAACTTGTTGGAAGTAACACATTTGATATGTGCGGTCAATGAGTCTTTGAGGCATCTGATGAACATCGTTATGTTCTTACTTCACGAGATGATTGAGTAGATGTTGAGTATATTTACTTGATGAAACACAAGTCTGAATTATTGAATGGTTCAAGTAATTTCAGTGAAGTTTAAGATCTTCGTGACAAGAGGATAGAATGTCTATGATATGATCATAGAGATGAATATCTGAGTTCTGAGTTTTGGCACTAATTAAGACATTGTGCAAATTGTTTCACAATTAATACCGCTGGAACACCATAGTGTGATGGTGTGTCGAACATCATAGTTGCACCCTATTGGATATAGTGCGTACCATGATGTCTCTTATCAAATTACCACTATCGTTCATGGGTTAGGCATTAGAGACAACGCACTCACTTTAATAGGGCACCACGTTACTCCGTTGAGATGACACCGTATGAACTACGGTTTAGAGAAACCTAAGCTGTCATTTCTTAAAGGTTTGGGGCTATGGCGCTTATGTGAAAAAGTTTGGGTTGATAAGCTCGAACCCAGCGGATAAAATACATCTTCATAGGACACCCAAAACAGTTGGGTATGCCTCCTAATTCAGATCCGAAAGCAATAGGGATTGTTTCTTGAATCGGGTCCTTTATCGAGGAAAAGTTAGTCTCGAAAAGTTGAGTGGGAGGATGGTGGAGACTTGATAAGGTTATTGAACCGTCACTTCAACTAGTGTGTAGCAGGGCACGGGAAGTTGTTCCGTGGCACCTACACCAATTGAAGTAGAAGCTTATGATAGTGATCATGAAGTTTTGGATCAAGTCACTACCGTACCTCGTGGGGTGACAAGGATGCGTACTACTACAGGTGGTACAACAATCCTGTCTTGAAGGTCATGTTGCTGAACAACAATGAACCTCGAGCTATGGAGAAGCAATGGTGGGCCCAAATTCCGACAAATGGTTAGAAACCATGAAATCGAGATAGGATCCATGTATCAAAACAAAGCATGGACTTTGGTGGACTTGCCCGATGATCGGCAAGCCATTGAGATGAATGGATCTTTAAGAAGAAGGCAGACGTGGGCGGTAATATCACCGTCTATGAAGCTCGACTTGTGGCGAAGAGTTTTCACAAGTTCAAGAAGTTGACTACGATGAGATTTTCTCATTAATAGCGATGTAAATCCGTCGGAATCATGTTAGCATAAGCTGCATTTATGAAATCTGGCGAGATGGATGTCAAAATGAGTTTCCTTACCGGTTTTCGTAAGGAAAGGTTGTATGTGATACAATCGGAAAAGTTTTGTCGATCCTAAGGATGCTAAAAGGTATCTTGGCTCCGGTGATCCTTTCTAAGGGCTGGAGTAAGCATCTCGGAGTTGGAATGTGTGCTTTGATGAGATGATCAAAGATTTTGGGTGTATACAAAGTTTATGAAACTTGTATTTCCAAAGAAGTGAGTGGGAGCACTATAGAATTTTGATGAGTATATGTTGTTGACATATTGTTGATCGAAATGATGTAGAATTTACTGGAAAGCATATAGGGCTACTTGAACATTGAGCATCAAGATCTATAGTGATAGATCAAAAATGCTTAATGGTACTTTCAAATGAGCATATACCTTGACATGATCTTGAAGCTGTTCAAGATGGATCGATCGAAGAAGGAGTTCTTGCACGAGATGTAAGGTATGAAGTTAAGAGTTAAAGCTCGACCACGGCGAGAGAGAGAGAAAGGGCGAAGGTGCGTCCCTATGCTTTAGGCGTAGGCTCTATAGTATGCTATCTTGTGTACCGCTTTGAAGTGTGCCTAGCCATGAGTCGGTCAAGGGGTACAAGAATGATCCGAGGAATGGATCATTGGACAATGATCAAAATTGTCCTTGGAGTAAATAAGGACATGTTTCTCGATTATGGAGGTGATAAAGAGTTGGCGTAAAGGGTTACGTCGATGCAAGCTTTAACACCTATCAGAGTGACTACGAGTAGCAAACCGGATCGTATAGTGGAGCAACCATTTGGAATAGCTTCAAGTGGGCGTGGAAGCAGCATTTATAATATGACCTAGAAATTTGCAAAGCACACGGATCTGAAAGGTTGGACCGTTGACTAAAACCGTTGACTAAAACCTCTCTCACAAGCAAAACATGATCAAACCTCGAACTCATTGAGTCTAAATCACATGATGATGTGAACTAGTTCTGAGACACTAGTAAACTCTTTGGGTGTTGGTCACATGGCGATGTGACCTATCGATGTTAATCACATGGCGATGTGAACTAGATTATTGACTCTAGTGCAAGTGGGAGACTGTTGGAAATATGCCCTAGAGGCAATAATAAATTAGTTATTATTATTATATTTCCTTGTTCATGATAATCGTTTATTATCCATGCTATAATTGTATTGAAAGGAAACTCAAATACATGTGTGGATACATAGACAACACCATGTCCCTAGCAAGCCTCTATTGGCTGGCTCGTTGATCAATAGATGGTTACGGTTTCCTAACCATGGACATTGGATGTCATTGATAACGGGATCACATCATTGGGAGAATGATGTGATGGACAAGACAATCCTAAGCCTAGCACAAAGATGCGTAGTTAGTATGCTAAAGCTTTTCTAATGTCAAGTATCATTTCCTTAGACCATGAGATTGTGCAACTCCGGATACCGTAGGAATGCTTTGGGTGTACCAAGCGTCTGGCGTGGCTGGGTGGCTATAAAGGTGCATTACGGTATCTCGAAAGTATACATTGGGTTGTACGAATCGAGGTAGGATTTGTCACTCCGTGTGGCGGAGAGGTATCTCTGGGCCCACTCGGTAGGACATCATCATAATGTGCACAATGTGACCAAGGGTTGATCACGGGATGATGTATTCGAGCGAGTAAAGAGACTTGCGTGCGAGATTGAACAAGGTATCGGGATACTGGCGATCGAATCTCGGGCAAGTGCAATACCGCTAGACAAAGGGAATTGTATCGGGATCG
Source organism: Aegilops longissima (assembly GCA_021605205.1). NCBI lineage: Eukaryota > Viridiplantae > Streptophyta > Magnoliopsida > Poales > Poaceae > Aegilops > Aegilops longissima. Next base: position 47,800 of record JAHIAM010002921.1, read on the forward strand.
ATTGAGTCCTTGACATCGTGGTTCATCCGATGAGATCATCGTGGAACATGTAGGAGCCAACATGGGTATCCAGATCCGCTGTTGGTTATTGACGAAAACGTCTCGGTCATATCGCATGATTCCCGAACCGTAGGGTCTACACATAAGGTTCGATGGCGCTAGGGTTATAAAGGAAGTTTGTATGTGGTTGCGAATGTTGTTGAGTCCGGATGAGATCCGGACGTCACGAGGAGTTCGGAATGGTCGGAGGTAAAGATTTATATATGGGAAGTCCTATTTTGGTGTAGGAAAAGTTTAGCACTTTATCGGTATTATGCTGGGAGTGCGAAAGGGTCAGGGGTCCACAGAAGTCCACCTGCCCGGGGGGCCACATGGGCTGTAGGGGGTGCGCCTTGGCCTATATGGGCCAAGGGCACCAGCCAAAGGCCCATGCGCCAAGGAAACAGGGAGGAAGAGTCCTCAAGGGAAGGCACCTCTGAGGTGCCTTGGGAGATGGACTCCTCCCCCTCTTAGCCGCACCCTTCCTTGGAGGAAGGGGCAGGCTCGCCTCCCCTCTCCCTTGCCCCTATATATAGTGGAGGGAGGAGGGCATCCACACTGAGCCTGGCGCCTCCCTCCCTCCGTGACACCTCCTCCTCTCCCGTGGGTGCTTGGCGAAGCCTGCGGGATGCCACGCTCCTCCACCACCACCACGCCGTTGTGTTGCTGTTGGATGGAGTCTTCCTCAACCTCTCCCTCTCTCCTTGCTGGATCAAGGCATGGGAGGCGTCACGGGCTGTCGTGTGTTGAGCGGAGGTGCCGTCCGTTCGGCACTAGGATCTCCGGTGATTTGGATCACGGCAAGTCGACTCCTTCAACCCCGTTCTCATGAGCAGCTTCCGCTTAGCGATCTACAAGGATATGTAGATGCACTCTCCTTTCCTCTTGTTGCTAGAATCTCCATAGATTGATCTTGGTGATGCGTAGAAAATTTTGAATTTCTGCTACGTTCCCCAACAGAAGAAGGGGTGGGGTCCGTGCGTCAGTGGGAGGGAGAGGGGCCGGATCGGTCGGGCGACCGAGGGATAGGAGGTTCGGGTGCGGTGGCTCGGGTCGGCTGGCTCGAGCTGGCTGGGCTGCGCCTGGCTGCGCTCGGGCTGGTTAAGCTTAGCCTGGTGGGCACTTTGAATCTTGGTGGGCGGTTGGCTGGTGGCGCTGAGTCTTCTTTCCTTTTCTATTTTTTTTGAATTAGGGAGAGGGGGAATATATATATATATAATATATATATTTTTATATAGAACATATATATATCAAAATGATCAGGGGAAATTTCCCTACAATTTGAATGTTTTTCCCGGGGCAAAACTCAAACTTTAAAAAAATGTTTTTCTATAAATCCCAAATAAAATCAGATTTTGAATTCAAAATTTTTTTGCAAAGTTTTCTTGACATATTTGGAGTGTCATGTTACTCCTCTCATACTTTTCTCAAGTATTTGTCGGGCATTGATTTGAAATAAATTTCAACTGCCAATTCAAATTCAAATTCCTTCAACTCAAAATCTTACGAAACTTCAAATGCCACTCAATTTCAAACAATATGCATAGATGCTTAGCTATAATTGTAAAACATTCCAAATGGGAAATTTGGGATGTTACAAACCTACCTTAAGATGAATCTAGCCTTGAGATTGGGTTAACTAACAAATAGAGTGCGGGTGGTCTCGGCGGAGGTCTTCTTCTCGCTCCCGGTGGCTTCCTCCTCGGAATGATGACTCCACGGCACCTTGCAGAACTTGATGATCTTCTTTGCGGGTGACTCTGTTCATGATCTCGAGAATTCGGACGGGTTTCTCCTCATAAGTCAGATCCTTTGTCGAGCTGTATGGCCTCTAGGGGCCTTTGTGTCTCTCAGCGGAATATCGGCCATGTCGGCATGGCATTTCTTGGTGAGAAACATGGAAGACATCATGAACTCGGACAATCCTTCCGGCAATTCCAACTTGTAAGCAACTTCTCCACAGCGTTCGAGGATTTTGTAGGGGCCAATGAACCGGGTGCTAACTTTCCTTTAACACGAACCTCTTGATTCCACGAAGTGAGACACACGAATATGCCGGTCTCCGCCGTATGTTACTTCCTTGCGTTCTTGTCGGCATAACTCTTACGCCTCGGTGAGCTACCTTGAGTCTATCTCGAATCAGTTTGACTTTCTCTTGGAATCTCGATAAGGTCGGGACGAAAAGTTTCGATCTCAACACCATCCCACAACAATGGTGTTACGCACCTCCTTCCGTATAGAGCTTGAAAGGGCCATCTTGATGATGCGATAAGCTGTTATTGTCACGAGAACTCCGCGTATGGCAAATTATCATCCAGCTAGACCCATAGTCTAGCGCACAAGCTCTCAACATGTCCTCCGAGGATCTGGTTGACTCTCTCGATCATCCATCATCTGCGGATGAAAAGCATCTTGAATTCCAGCCTCGTGCCGAAGTTTCACGTGCTGATTCCAAAACTTTGAGGTAAATTGTGTTCCTCTATCGACACGATACTCCTCGGAACTCCATGCAGACATCTCGATCCTGGTCATGTATATCTTGGCTAACTTAAGCTGGTATAGGTAGTCTTCACGGGAATGAAATGAGCTACCTTTGTCAATCGATCAACCACTACCGGATGGAATCATAACTGAGCAGGTCTGGGTAATCTGTGATGAAATCCATTCCAAGTTTTCCCATTTCCACTCGGGAATCGGCAAAGGTTGAAGTAACCTGCTGGTTTACGATGTTCGCCTTTACTCGTTGGCAAACATCGCATCTTGCTAAGTATTGGCAATATCCTTCTTCATACATGTCATCACGAAACTTTCCTTCAAATCAAGATACATCTTGGTGTTACAGGGGTGAATCGAGTACGGCGAATCATGAGCCTCTGAAGAATTAGCTTCACGAGTTGGGATCATTGGGTACATAAATACTATCCTCGAACCATATGGCTCCGTATTCATCCTTACGAAACCCTTTAGCTTTTCCTTCATTCATCCTTTTCTTTATCTCATCAATTTCCTTGTCCGACTTACGGGCTTCACGAATTCTTTCGGCCAAAGTGGACTGAACTTCAAAGTTGCAACATATCCTCTCGGAACTATCTCGATCGAAGATCTACGAGGTCATCGACTAACTCTGAGGGTAATCCTCCGCTATAAGAGTATTCACATAACTCTTACGGCTCAAAGCATCTGCTACAACATTAGCCTTTCTGGGTGGTAATGCAATTTCATGTCATAGTCCTTGATTAACTCTATCCATCTCCTCTTTGAGGTTCAACTCTTCTGCGTGAAAATATACTTGAAGCTCTTATGATCGTGTAAACATCTAGCGGTTTAGATAAGAAAATGTCTCAGGTCTTGAGTGCATGCACTCTGCTGCTAACTCCAAATCATGTGTGGCATAATTCATCTCATGAGGTCGTGGCTATGCGGAGGTATAAGCTACAACTTTTCCTTCTGCATGAGTACTCCTCGAGTCCACGGACGAAGCGTCTAATATACTGGTAATCCTTGTGTATGTCGGCAAAATCAATCTTGAGGCTGTAACCAAGCGTTTCTTCAATTCACAGGCGGCTTCACAATCCTCGGTCCAAATGTACTTGGCATCCTTCTTCAACAGCTCGGTCATGGGCTTGGCAATCTTCGAGAAATTCTCAATAAACCTCCGATAATATCCTGCGAGTCAGAAAGCTGCGGATCTCCTTGGTGAGGTGGGCGCCGCCAATCGATAGCGGATACAACCTTGGCGGGGTCAACTACTATTCCTTCTCCTGAAATAACATGTCAGGAATCCGACTTCCTTGACCAAAATTCACATTTCTGAACTTGGCATACTGGCGATGTTCTCGGAGTTTCTCGAACTAGGCATAAATGTTCCTTATGCTCTTCCTCGCTGTTGGAAAATCAATATATCATCGATGAACACCACGACAAACTTGTCCGGATATTCCATAAGTACCTTGTTCATCAAATTCATGAAGTATGCGGGGCATTAGTCAATCCGAATGACATGACGGTATACTCATATAAACCATACACAGTGGTGAATGCTGTTTTAGGTATATCCTTTTCACGGATCTTCAATGATGATACCACGATCGAAGATCGATCTTGGAGAATACCTTGGCTCCAACTAGCTGATCAAATAGATCATTAATCATCGGCGGAGGTACTTGTTCTTGATGGTCACGTCGTTCAATGAGCGATAATCCACAACCATTCTCGAGGTTCCATCCTTCTTCTCTACCAAAAGCTGGGGCTCCCTAAGGTGATGAGCTTGGCGAATATATCCTTTCTCCAATAGCTCATTAATTTGATTCTTGATCTCTTTCAAATCGTTCGGGGCATCCGATAGGGTATCTTGGATATTGGGGCTGTCTTGCGGGCAATAACTCAATCAGAAATTCAATGTCTTTGTCGGTGGCATTCTGGTAATTCCTCAGGAAACACATCGGAAAATCTTGCACTCTGGCACTTCCTCTGAACAACTCCGTGAGAATACTGATTCTTCATCGGGATACGTGCGGATACATACTTGATCCTCTTTTGCTCGGGTGGTGGCGAGAATCGACTTGCGAGCACGATCTATGTTTCCTTCAAACTTTGTCAACCAATCCATGCCTAGGATTACATCCAAGGTGCAGGTTTCCAATACTATGAGGTCTGCGGAAATTTATGGTTTCGATGTTGAGGTTGCATGACCTAAGCACGCCATCATTTCTCCTCTGCTGGGCCAGCGTGAAGAGCTTCTAAGGGTTCTAGTGGGCAACCGTACTTTTCACAACTACCCTTGATATGAATGAATCGTTGCACGAGAATCAAAGAGTACCAATCTTGGATGTGAATTTAATAAAACTTACCAACCACGATTATACGGCTGATCATAGGCGTCCTCCGTCAATGTGGTTCACGAGCACGAGGAAAAGGGTTGGGCTTCTTTCTGAGCTTCCATTGCCGTTTCCATTCCTCTGCTTGGCCTCCGGGCGATCGGTGGCATAGTGCCTTGTTTTACGGCACTTGAAGCAGGTGATATGACTCGAGATCTTTACGGCAGGCGGAGGCGATCTTTGGTTGCCATTGCCGTTTCCATTGCGACTTGTTGTCACTGGTTGCGATTGTTCCCATTTCCTCCATGGTTATGTCCTCCATGATTATGTCCTCCATGGGTGTGATGGGTATGCCCTCCAGTATGGGGCATAGCGGGGCTTCTGCTGAGCTCGAGTTGTACTTCCCTGGCCATACTTCCGCTTGCGACTATCAATCTGCTGCTGCTTGCCTTCAAGTATGGTGGCCTTGTCTACCGCTCTGGTAGTTGTTGAAGGTAGCCACCATTAGCTGCATTCCCAGCTCGTCATTGAGTCCCTCGAAACTTTTCTGCTTTGCGGCATCTGTGGCCACATCATCAGGGGCATAGCGAGCTAACTTCTGAACTCATCCACGTCTTGCTTACGGTATGGTTCCCTGGCGTATGTTGCGGAACTCACGCTTCTTGGACTCATGGCTCCGGTGAAACATGGCGGTGCGGAAAGCTTCTTGGAACTGATCCCGTGATGGTGGCGATGGGATAAGTGGCGGTGTAGTTCTCCCACCAAGAGGCTGCGGGTCCATCGAGTGATGTGCGGCAAGCGCACCTTTTACGCATCTGTGCATCCAGCGGTGGCTAACTCCCTTCCGACCTTGCGGAGCCAATCGCCGGCCACAATCGGCTCGGTCTGCTAGAGAACAACTGGCGGATTCAGCCTTAGGAAGCGGGTCAAGTTGTCAGCGAGGGGTGGTGGCGGTGGATTGTTGTTGTTGTTGTTGTTACAGTTACGGATGAGCATCGCATGAGGGCATTACTGCTGCTTTGGATCGGTGGGTGAGCTCCGGCGGAAAGTTGAGACGAGGTCACGTCTCGGAGGCATCTGGTGTTTTGGAGTGGATGAGAAAATTAGAATAGAACAAGGGTCTAATGAGAAAATATCACTACCCATATGAATGCACAATCATAATCACACCAATCATTTATTCAATCAACTCAAACATGGTTCAATCTCGGATTACAAATTTCTCACGACTAATCGAAAATAACGGCCTAAGCGATCGATGGAAAAATAGAATAACATGGCGGTCGACTAAATGTCTTCATCAATTATCCTCGCGTCCTCAGTGCGGCGTCCTCGGTGTGGCGTCCTCGATCTGGCGCCTCCTCTTGCGGCTTTCTTCCGTGAGCTCTCTTCATAATCTGATCATTGCTCACGAGGGTCCGTCATCTCCACTCGGAAAAAGGTCTTCTCCCAAGTCCATCTTCTCCTCTAATGCGGCAACATCCATCTTGACATCGACTCTCTCCATGAAATCCTTGATTTCTTCTTCATAGTCAAGAAATCTGCGTGTGCTTTCTCCTCCGGTTCGAGTTCACGGAACAACAGCCTCTGTGTACCTTGAGTTCTGGCGATGCGGATCTCCCGTTTCTGAGGAGACACTCCAAGTCTTGGACATATGAGAGAATGGAGTCGTCCTCTCAGATGCGGATGATATCTCCATTCCTAGCTCTGCGAGAAATCATGGCGAGTCGATGGGTCGAGCTCGGCCTGTACTCTTCTGAGATGTCCAAGTGCACGATAAATCGCCATGTCTCTTAGGGATCAATTGAAATCGGTAAACTCAAAGTCAATGGGCTCTGAATGTCCTCAGAAGGTCCTCCACGGAATGTGCACCTCAATCACATGGCGGGTATCCGTCGGAAGTGCATTGGTAGGCTTCCCTGATCGAGGCGAGAGCAATTTTCAGTTTCTTCATGATCTGAACCAGCTTCTTGCCGAGAGGCATCGTCTCATCTGGTGGCAAAACTCCGGTAGCAAAGCTGGGGTGAACTCGTGACCATCTAGAATGTTGAAAATCGGAGAAGTCGAGAAATGAATAGGGAGAATTACGGAATGGTAAGGACATAAAATAAATAGTTTCTTCCTATGGCTTTCCGATCCTGGGGTTCGTCCTACGGTCGGCGTGTGCTCGATACCATCTCTGTGGCGACCCGACCGAAATCGGTCAAGTCTCGTGTGGTATACCATCCCAAGATCATCTTTGGCACACACGGTACATTGATGAAATAATCAAAGTTCAATCACACCTGAATTTATTACGATTCTCATATCGAGTCTTTATTACAATAGAATAAATTGGCGAAGGATAACTCATGAAATAAACTAAATAAAGCTGCGGAAGCATAGGCGAAATAAGCGAGTCCATCCGACTCCATAGGGCAATCATAGCGTGGATCGTAGTGATAGGCGAGGTCGATCTTCGATGAGATGTTGGTTTTCGCTTTGGAGGAAGTCGACTTTGCGATCCGACTCTGAGCGTCTTGAGGGCGTCGCGCCTTAGCAATCGCTAAACCAACTCCGAGAGGTTATTGACCACGTCGAACACGATCAACGACCACGAGTGCATTTCCTGCGAGCAAATGAAGAACAAGCAAAAAAGCTGAGATTGCAATCTGGATATTGCGAATATAAGATGAAAGCTTTATTGATCAAGGTGGGGTTACGTGGCGCCTTTATGCAGTCGTTGAACACAAGCGAAATGCGAAGTTGCAGCTATGGCGAACTTTTAATCTAAACAAAACCCAAGGTCTAAGCGGTGCCCTAAGGGCTGTATATATGGAGGAAGAGAATTTCGTGGCCCTTGGTGGAGGGTCGAAATCAACCCTAACTCTTGTTTCCCACACATACGGACTCTAAAACAGCCTATACTTAAGTATTTCGAAATTACATGGGCTGGCCCAATAATAAGGTGATGCGGCACCTAGAATAGCCTATGGGCGAATATTATGAAGTGGCATCTTGTATATTTCGTCCAAGGCCTCATGCACTCATTAGGGTGGCTTCAAAGTCTGGAATCATCACTTGTAACTCCGTTCTTGTTCTCCTTGCGCATGCCAACATCTCCATGCTTGAACTTGCTCCAAGGTTCATCTTTCTTGTCCATGGTAGGCCCTTCATTTGTAAGCAAAACAAATGTATCCAATTTAAGCAGCATCATATTCTCATGAACATTGGAATCGTTACCAAGCGAAAGTACGATAATTCAATTGGCGTCTTGTGAGCTCTAGTAATTGGTCGGTATGTATAGCGGCAGGGGCTGTGGGTGTAACAATGGTATTGATGTCCTCATCATCCTCCCTTCTTGAAATGAAGTCGTCCTCGTGAGCTCATCTTCCTCACCCAAATAAGGCTTCAAATCTGCAATGTTAAAAGTGGGACTAACCCCAAAATCTGCGAGGCAGCTCAAGTTTATATGCATTATCATTTATTTTCTCTAACACCTTAAATGGACCATCGGCACGTGGCATTAGCTTTGATTTGCAAATTAGGAAACCTATCCTTACATAAATGTAACCAAACAAGATCTCGGTGCAAAGACAACATGTTTTCTACCCTTATCTCCGGCAAGTTTATATTTAGCATTCATCGCTCAATGTTTTCCTTAGTTAACTCATGCATTTTAAAATCAATTCAACACGTTCTTTAGCATCAAAATTAACCTTCTCCAGAAGATGGAAGAGGCAACAAATCAATAGGTGCGAGGTAGGAAGCCATACACAATTTCAAAAGGGCACATCTTAGTAGTAGAATGCAATGAGCGATTATAAGCAAATTCAATATGAGGCAAGCATTCTTCCCACATTTTCTTATTATTCTTCAAAACAGCCCTAAGCATAGTAGACAATGTTCTATTGACTACTTGGTTTATCCATCGGTTTGGGGGTGACAAGTAGTACTAAAAGCAGTTTAGTCCCCAACAGCCCATAAACATCTCCAAAAGTGGCTAAGAAATTTAGTATCACGATCTGAAACAATAGTATTTGGCACACCATGCAAGCGAATAATTTCACGAAAGAACAAATCAGCAACATTAACAGCATCATCGCTTTTATGACATGGTATAAAGTGTGCCATTTTAGAGAATCTATCCACGACAACAAATATGCTATCCCTCCTTCTTTGTTAGAGGTAAACCTAAAACAAAGTCCATAGATATATCTTCCCAAGGAACACTAAAGCGAGGCAAGGCATATATAAACCATGAGGATTGAGTCGTGACTTAGCTTTTTGACATGTAGTGCAGCGAGCAACAAAGCGCTCAACATCCGTCTCATCTTTGGCCAAAAGAAATGTGTAGCAAGTATATCCTCCGTCTTCTTGGCGCCAAAGTGTCCCATTAATCCTCCTCCATCGCCTCCTGCAACAACAAAAGGCGAACGAGCTAGCGAGGAATGCATAGCTTGTTAGCACGGAACACAAAACCATCATTAATAACGAACTTGTTCCATGTTCTTCCTTCTTTACAATTCGCATTACATCTTTAAAATCAGCATCATGCACATATTGATCTTTGATGGTCTCCAAACCAAATATTTTGAAGTCAAGTTGTGAAAGCATAGTATAGCGACGAGACAAAGCATCGACAATAACATTTTCTTTACCCTTCTTGTGTTTAATGACATAAGGGAAAGTCTCAATGAATTCAACCCATTTAGCATGTCTACGATTCAGTTTAGCTTGACTTTTAATATGTTTCAAAGATTCATGATCAGAATGTATAACAAATTCTTTGGGCCATAAATAATGTTGCCATGTCTCTAAAGTCGAACAAGAGCATATAATTCTTTGTCATAAGTAGAATAGTTCAGACTAGGCCCTCAATTTTTGAGAAAAGTATGCAACAGGTTTGCCATCTTGTAATAACACACCTCTAATCCAATTCCACTAGCATCACATTCAAGCTCAAAAGTCTTATTAAAGTCGGGAAGTTGGAGTAAAGGGCATGTGTCAACTTATCTTTCAATACCGTGAAGGCTTCTTCACATGCGGTACCCCAAACAAAAGGCACATCCTTCTTTGTAAGCTCATTGAGAGGTGCAGCAATGGTGCTAAAGTCTCTCACAGCGCCTATAGAAACCAGCGAGTCCAAGAAAACTCCTCACTTGTGTGACCGTTTTGGGCTGCGGCCAACTCTCAATAGCTTCAATCTTGGCTTTATCAACTTCAATTCCTGTGGAGTAACAACATTGCCAAGAAAAGATACTAAATTGGTGCAAAGGTGCACTTCCCAAGGTTACCAAACAAGCGTGCATCACGTAGAGCATGAAAAACAACACGTAAATGTTCCAAATGTTCTTCCAAAGATTTGCTATAAATCAGTATATCATCAAAGTAAACTACCACAAATCGTCCAATGAAAGCACGTAAAACTTCGTTCATTAATCTCATGAAAGTACTAGGTGCATTAGTTAACCCAAAGGCATGACTAACCACTCATATAATCCAAACTTAGTTTTAAATGTTGTTTTCCATTCATCTCCCAATTTCATACGAATTTGATGGTATCCACTCATAAATCAACTTTGGAGAATATTGTAGAAACCACTCAATTCATCAAGCATATCATCTAGCCTAGGAATAGGATGGCGATAACGAATAGTAATATTATTAATGCCTCTACAATCAACACACATCTGTGACGTACCATCCTTTTTAGGCACTAGTATAATAGGAACATCACAAGGACTAAGAGATTAGCGTATATAACCTTTGTCGAGCAGCTCTGTACTTGGCGCATAATCTCCTTCGTCTCCTCTGGATTGATGCGGTATGGTGCGCGGTTGGGTAGCGATGCACGGGAATTAAGTCAATTTGATGCTCAATCCCTCGAATAGGTGGTAATCCGGTGCGCGTCTTGTGGGAAGGCGTCGTGAACTCTGCAAAATGTTAGTGACAGTGGGGGCAAAGAGGAAGGCCGTCCTCGAATGAAAATAATGCCTCTTTGCACACAAAAGCATAGCAAACAGATTTGCTAGAATCTAGCTCATCAATATCAGATTTGGTGGCAAATAAACATGCACTTTTCAGTTTAATTTCAGAAGCAACATTAGATGGTTTATTATTAGGCTTCATTTGTTGCTCAAATTCTTTTACCACAATCTGATTTTCACTCTTATTTTCTCTGTTGTGCTTTATTAGCTCTATTAATATCATCTTTCAAAATGGAATCGAGGAGTCATAGGAAGCAAAGTAATATTTTTATCCTTGTGAACAAGAGTATCTGATTGTTTCTACCATGGTGTCTGAATTTTATCAAATTGCCATGGTCTACCAAGTAATAAGGAACATGCTTGCATAGGTACCACATCACAATCAACATAATCAGCATATGTAGAGATACTAAAATACACATGAGCGATCGTGTTACCTTAACCTTGCGCTGTTGTTGAACCATTGGATGTAGTAAGGATGTGGATGTGGTCTTGTGGTGAGAAAGCTTCTCCACCAAATCCATGCTAGCCAAGTTGTTGCAGCTCCCTCCATCTATGATGGCCTTGAATAGAGCGTTCCTTCACAACTCCTTTGTATGGAACAAGTTATGCCTCTGATTTTGCTCAACTTGTAACCTGCACACTCAAAACACGTTGAGCAACTAAACATTCATACTGTCGGCATCTTGACAGCCATGTATTGCGTCTCATGATCAGAATCATCTCCACCGTGTTCTTCATGTGTAATAAGAGCCAAAGTCTCTTCATCATAGTCACTAGCAGACTCATACCCACCATCCTCGGTAGCAATCATCACTGCGCTGAGATTGGCATTCTCTCATAAAATGTCCTCTTCCCTTACAGCGATGACAAATAATATAACTTGTGTGCCTGTTGGCGCCATGGAAGAAGAAGAGCTACTGTGTAGGCCCGGCGGTGTACTCTTGGCGGATAGTGGTGGTTGTGCCTGCTTTCTTGTATCACGGTTGGAGGTGGCAGCCGGCGGAGGTGCGGTGTAGTAGAGCGTGTGGAAGTAGATGATGCCGTGGTGTCCATGATGAAGGTCGACCTGCGAGAAAAGTTAGTCGCGCCAAGGCACATCGATCCTGCACTTCACGTTCAGCTTTACAAGCAAGATGGAATAATCGGTGATATTATTATAATCCTTGTAGTCTAGAATGGTGCGAATCTCTCTATTTAATCCACCCGAGAAAGCGTGCAAGCATAGCTTCATTCTCCTCAACAATACAACATCTAATCAAGCCGGTTTGTAATTCACGATAATATTCTTCTCTGAATTTTTCCTTGTCTTAAGCGCTGCAATTTTGAAGTAATTCACGTTGATAATATGGTGGAACCAGCGATCGCATAGCAGTTTTCAAAGCAGCCCAAGTAGCTGGAGCAGGATATAATCTACAATGTTGAGACCACCAAACACATGCAAAGCTAGTGAAAACACAAACAGCGGCGAGGAACACGTCTCTCCTCGGGATATTGTAAACATGTAAATCGTTGTTCGGTTTCTAACTCCCAAGTAAGATATATATCGGGAACATATCTACCCTCAAATGGCGGAATATTCAATTTCAGTTTAGGGAGATGGTCATGATCTCGTACTGAAGGGAGCCGAACATTGCCATTATTTGCATGTGGGCGACACGGTGGTTGTGGTCTTTGGTGGTTGCACATAGTTACGATGTTGATCAACCTCATCCTCGTAATCTCTCACATAATCATCCTCCCCACCTTGTGGCAGGAGCCACGAAGTATCAACGGCAGCACCGGCAGCTTGGCGGTGAAGAGGGACACGGGAAGCTCGGCGGAGGGCTGTTTGCGATGTGGAGGTAGTCCTTGTTGTTGTAGTAGAGGTGCGTTAGGTGCCGCCGGTGGTGGTGGTGGTAGGCAGCGAGCAATTCATTAAACTTGTTATCGAGCTTTGTTTGACGCCTTCTCAATGCCATCTATCTTCTCCATGGCCTCTTCAAATCTATTTAGCACATCTTCCACCCACTCATCATTTGTTGAAAGTTATCATGTAGCGCTTTGTTTGTCATGTTCTCCCGGTCGGTCAAGTCGACTTGTGATCCTGCCATGGTTAGCGACAATAGAAACACACAAGAATATGATTGACGGACTACTAGGAAGTGGTGGTGGTGGTGTGGTGGGCGATCACAAATCCGTCAAGCAAATCTCAAATTCTTACGGTTCTTACCCGACGGCGGTGATCGGCAACCGATGTAGTCAAAACTCTCAAAGCTTGGATAGGCGATTACGGGGAGAGTCAAGCATGATGTAGATGTATGTGGAGCTGGGAAGGCTTATAATATGGTAGCAAAAAGGGTGAGCAATAATCAATTCAAAGATGCAAAGTTGAATAAGCGCTCAGCAGACAGTCTTGTCTTTGGTCCTAGGCTGAACCGTGCTAGAGGCGAGCCTAGAACACTAACAAAATCACGGCTGCTGCGTAAACAAGGGAAAAGCACACTCTGGAATTTTTTCTTTTAGCCTTTTTTTTGCGCTGCCTTTTTTTTTTGCTGCTCTTTTTTTTTCGAAAAATCACTATAATGGCGAGTGTCTCAAAACTCTTCCAGGTCAAATGGCGGGATGGGCACGAAATTTTTCGACCAAAAAAAAATTTATTTGCCGGACCAAAAAGCTGAAGCAGGTCAAAAAACTTTCTATAACTTGTTGTCTCAATACACTTAGAAACACCTAAAATAGGATAGCGAAAATTTTTTGACAAGTGCGTTTCGGAAAATTTTGGGCCTAAGCGGAGGTGGTTTCGGACTCTTTTTTCGAAACCTACTCGGCAAGGAAACACGAATCGGAAACTAGATGGATCTCGAAAACAAACCTAATATGCAAGGAACTTCGGATTGGTGGTGGATATATGGTGGTGGTATATGGCAGCGGTGGTGGTAGCGGTGGTAGTATATGGATATGGATCGGTGGTGGTATATGGACACGGATTGGTGGTGGTCTATGGATACGGTTCGGAGGCGGTGGTGGTAGGTGGCGAGGCGATGATGATGGTGCTTGTTGGCGGCGTGACAACTTATGACGAACTTCGAAACTCTAAAGACTAGACTCTAAGACCAGCAACTAGACACGACGATGCACCATAAATTCAACAAAGCAAAACCCTAAAAAGATTATGCAAAGGCTCAGATTGGTTCGGATATGATGAACTAACCTAATTTTTTGTGGCTTTTTAAGTGGACAATAGGTATGAAGAACAGACTCGATCTAAACTACGAAAAGCGTAAAATCTCACCGAGCAACACGGAAATCGATACCACTTGATAGGCGAGGTCGATCTTTCGATGAGATGTTGGTTTTCGCTTTGGAGGAAGTCGACTTTGGCGATCCGACTACTGAGCGTCTGAGGGCGTCGGCGCCTTAGCAATCGCTAAACCAACTCCGAGAGGTTATTGACCCGCAGAACACGATCAACGACCACGAGTGCTGTTTCCTATGAGCAAGCGAAGAACAAGCAAGAAGCTGAGATTGCAATCTGGATATTGCGAATATAAGATGAAAGCTTTATTGATCAAGGTGGGGTTACTGTGGCGCCTTTATGCAGTCGTTGAACACAAGCGAAATGCAGCGAAGTTGCAGCTATGGCGAACTTTTAATCTAAACAAAACCCAAGGTCTAAGCGGTGCCCTAAGGGCTGTATATATGGAGGAAGAGAATTTCGTGGCCCTTGGTGGAGGGTCGAAATCAACCTAACTCTTGTTTCCCCACACATCGGACTCTAAAACAGCCTATACTTAAGTATTTCGAAATTACATGGGCTGGCGAATAATAAGGTGTGCAGCACCTAGAATAGCCGATGGACGAATATTATGAAGTGGCATCTTGTATATTTCGTCCAAGGCCTCATGCACTCATTAGGGTGGCTTCAAAGTCCTGGAATCATCACTTGTAACTCCGTTCTTGTTCTCCTTGCGCATGCCAACATCTCCATGCTTGAACTTGCTCCAAGGTTCATCTTTCTTGTCCATGGTAGGCCCTTCATTTGTAAGCAAAACAAATGTATCCAATTTAAGCAGCATCATATTCTCATGAACATTGGAATCGTTACCAAGAAACAAAAGTACACGATAATTCAATTGGCGTCTGTGAGCTCTAGTAATTGGTCCGATATGTATAGCGGCGGGGGCTGTGGGTGTAACAATGGTATTGATGTCCTCATCCGTAGCCTCCTCTGATCGGAATACTCCTCTGCAACATAAGGCGTTGCAGCCGTGTGAAGTCAACATTTTGAATATCTTTGGCAAGTCATGAAGAGAACAATAATACAAATTACTAACACTATATGCAATTTGGTGTGGGGCTCTAAGTTTCATTGTTTTCTTGAAAAAGCAGTTTTTCCTACAATAAGGACTTGTTTGCAATTACTATGAAATGTTGGTAATTATTGAGATGGTTCCGCCAACCAATGTCTCATTCCCAATTATTAAGTAACCTCCTCAATTAATTTATTAATTTTAGTGTTGAGATATCCGAAATACTCCAAGTTCGAGCTCAAATTGTCGTAACGGGGACACGGCTAATCGATTAGATCTTCACTCTGCGGAGGTTTGCGCACTTTACCCGCATGATTCGTTCCCTCCTTTAAGTCTTAGCACTTCATGGTGTTTGAAGGCGGGATGAGCAACAGGGTCTTCAAAGTTCCTCAGCCCTTTGCGGTACCCATCCAATCCTGGTTCTTCTACATCTCGTAGCACCATCCGGCGAGTCACACCTAGGGTTGACCAAGCGAGCCCATAATGGCTTGCGGCTGCTGCAGGTAGCTTCGGTCGATGGGGTATACATCCGTCTCTTCATGGCTGGGTGAAGCTTTCCGCAAGATGTCATGGCGCTTCTCCATGCATCCCGACCAACATTGGTTTTCTCCGGGGTGCCGTCAGCGAATCCTCCACCCAGTAGTGAATTTTGAAGTCCATCTTGAGCTTGAAGTCATGGGGTTGTCATCATCTTGACTCTCACATCTCCTTATGAATCACTCAACCAACCCGTCTCGAGCATAGCAAAATAAAAGACTTCGTCCGGGCCATGGTAACAAGGAAATTGGGTTCATCCTACCTCATGATACTACTCAAGAACATAACTTCAAATTCTTCTCTGCATGCATGGTGGGGAGGTATAATTCTAATGCAATAAAATCATAGGTATTGTAAAGAAAATATGATCAATGACTTGCCTTCTTGACGATCTTGAAAGTTAGGGACTCGTGATAGCAAGCCGCACTCGGAAATTCTACGAGGCAACAACAATCATATAAGCATACAAACATATGATCACTTAACATAACAACATGCTAACATAACACACAAAACAATTGAACCAAAACCCAAAGAAAGTTGAAGAAATCCAAATCAATGTTTTCACCACATCAAACAACAACCAAGAAATAGTTTTACTCAACCAAATTTTCTTAACAGAACCTAAGCATGGGTTTTGCTAACTAACGAGAAGAGAAAACATCATGCAACTAGGAACAAAAAGAATCACATCAAAAGCTATTATAGAACTCCTATTATGCCTATAACAATCCTAGCAAGAAAAAAAATAAAATAAAATTTTTATTTATTGTAAATAAAAGTTCCTGTTCTAAAGTTACAGAAACTAACCTAAGATAAACTATCACATAGGAAAAATAAAATTATTTGCTAATTAAAACAATAGGAAAAGCAGTAGCTAGTTTAATAAATAAGAAACACATGATTTTGATTAAAACTATTTTTTATTGAATCTAAAATACCCAAATAATTTCCTACAGTTAGGCAAGGTCAAAACAAAGTAGTGACAAAAGAATCACTAAAATAAAATAATCCTAACTCATTTTATAGCAGAATTACTAATCTGTCTAAATCTAAAATAAAACAATTTCTAATAATTTTAAGATGACTAAACATATTTTCTACAGAAACTACAACAAATTTGCAAACTAACAAAAAAGAATCAATTAAAAATATTAAGTAGATTAAAAGATATGGATTTTACAAAACTGAAACTATTCTGTAAAAAAAACAGAAACGAAAATATAATTAAAAAGAAAAACTGGTGCAAATGGGCCTATCTAACGCTCAGGCGTAATATAGCTAAAGCGTGCCCGCGGGAATAAACCGAGTCGGGCCGGTCCAACTAACCACTAACTAAACCGGAATAAACCGTAACTAAACCGGGTTTTATTAAAAATAACCATACCCCTTCGTAGATCTAATCGAGACCCTCGTTTTAGATCGGACGGTGGGAAGTCTCGGTGGCTTACCGCGGTGGTCGGCGGCGGCAGTCGGCATGGCTCGAGGCGGCAACGGTCTGGCGGCTCCGGTGGTCGAGGCGGCGGCGGAGGCCTCCGTGAGTCTTGGCGGGCGAAGTCGATGGTGGGTCGAGGGAGCTCGGGGGTTCGGGCGGCGGGGCAGGCAATGGCGGCGTCAGACTCAGCCAGTGATTTGGCGAGAGGAGGCTTTGGTGGCGGAGCAGGTCGAGGAGGGTATATATAGGGGCGGCTTGGGGAGGCGGATCGGTCGAGGAGATCCAGTTCTTGAGGATTCCGTGGTGTGTGTGATGGTTAGCGTGGAGAGGAAGAAGGGTGGGGTCCGTCGTCGATGGGAGGAGAGGCGGATCGGTCAGGGCGTAGAGGATAGGAGGTTGGTCTGGTGGCTCGGGTCGGTGGCTCATTTGGTGAAATCTTGCTGGTTGGGCTCTTTGGCTGCTTCGGGCTGGTTAAGCTTAGCCATGGTGGGCCTTTGAGTCTTGGTGGGCAGTTGGCTGGTGGCGCTGAGGTCTTCTTTCCTTTTCTTTTTTTTTTGAATTAGAGAGAGGGGGAATATATATATAATATATATATTTTTATATAGAACATATATATATCAAAATGATGGGGAAAATTCCCTACAATTTGAACATTTTTCGAGGGCAAAACTCAAACTTTAAAAAATCTTTTCTATAAATCCCAAATAAAATCAGATTTTGAATTCAAAATTTTTTTTGGCGAGTTTTCTTCGACATATTTGGAGTGTCATCTTACTCCTCTCATACTTTTCTCAAGTATTTGTGGGGCATTGATTTGAAATAAATTTCAAGCTGCCAATTCAAATTCAAATTCCTTCAACTCAAAATCTTACGAAACCTCAAATGCCACTCAATTTCAAACAATATGCATAGATGCTTAGCTATAATTGTAAAACATTCCAAATGGGAAATTTGGGATGTTACACCTTCTTTGTTAGAGGTAAACCTAAAACAAAGTCCATAGATATATCCTCCCAAGGAACACTAGAGTACAGGCAAAGGCATATATAAACCATGAGGATTGAGTCGTGACTTAGCTTTTTGACATGTAGTGTAGCAGCAACAAAGCGCTCAACATCCGTCTCATCTTTGGCCAAAAGAAATGTGTAGCAAGTACATCCTTTGTCTTCTTCACGCCAAAATGTCCCATTAATCCTCCTCCATCGCCTCTGCAACAACAAAAGCGAATGGAGCTAGCTGGAATGCATAGCTTGTTTACGAAACACAAATCCATCATTAACGACGAACTTGTTCCATGTTCTCCCTTCTTTACAATTCTGCAATACATCTTTAAATTCAGCATCATGCACATATTGATCTTTGATGGTCTCCAAACCAAATATTTGAAGGTCAAGTTGTGAAAGCATAGTATAGCGACGAGACAATGCATCAGCAATAACATTTTCTTTACCCTTCTTTTGTTTAATGACATAAGGGACAGTCTAAATGAATTCAACACATTTAGCATGTCTACAGTTCGATTTTGCTTGACTTTTAATGTGTTTCAAAGATTCATGATCAAAATGTATAACAAATTCTTTGGGCCATAAATAATGTTGCCATGTTTCTAAGGTCCGAACAAGAGCATATAATTCTTTATCATAAGTAGAATAGTTCAGACTAGGCCCACTCAATTTTTCAGAAAAGTATGCAAAGGTTTTACCATCCTATAATAACACACCTCGTAATCCAATTCCACTAGCATCACGTTCAAGCTCAAGAGTCTTATTAAAATCAGGATGTTGGAGTAAAGGAGCGTGTGTCAACTTATCTTTCAACACCGTGAAGGCTTCTTCCTGTGCGGTACCCCAAACAAAAGGCACATCCTTCTTTTTAAGCTCATCGAGAGGTGCAGCAATGGTGCTAAAGTCTCTCACAAAACGCCTATAGAAACCAGCGAGTTCAAGAAAACTTCTCACTTGTGTGACCGTTTTGGGCTGCAGCCAACTCTCAATAGCTTCAATCTTGGCTTTATCAACTTCAATTCCTTGTGGAGTAACAATGTAGCCAAGAAAAGACACTCGGTCGGTGCAAAAGGTGCACTTCCCAAGGTTACCAAACAAACATGCATCACGTAGAGCAATAAAAACAGGACATAAATGTTCCAAATGTTCTTCCAAAGATTTGCTATAAATCAGTATATCATCAAAATAGACTACCACAAATCGTCCAATGCAAGCACGTAAAACTTTGTTCATTAATCTCATGAAAGTACTAGGTGAATTAGTTAACCCAAAAGGCATGACTTACCACTCATATAAAGCAAACTTAGTTTTAAATGTTGTTCTCCATTCATCTCCGAATTTCATACGAATTTCATGGTATCCGCTACGCAAATCAACTTTGGAGAATATTGTAGAGCCATTCAATTCATCAAGCATATCATCTAGCCTAGGAATAGGATGACCATAACGAATAGTAATATTATTAATTCCTCTACAATCAACACACATATGCGATGTACCAACCTTTTTCGGCACTAGAATAATAGGAACAACACAGGGACTAAGGGATTCATGTATATAACCTTTGTCGAGCAGCTCCTGGACTTGACGCATAATCTCCTTCATCTCCTCTGGATTGGTACGGTATGGTGCACGGTTGGGTAGCGATGCACCGGCAATTAAGTCAATCTGATGCTCAATCCCTCAAATAGGTGGTAATCCTGGTGGCACGTCTTGTGGAAAGACGTCAGCGAACTCCTGCAAAATGTTAGTAACAGCAAGAGGCAAAGAGGAAGGCACATCCTCGAATAAAAATAATGCCTCTTTGCACACAAAAGCATAGCAAATAGATTTGCTAAAATCTAGCTCCTCAATATCAGATTTGGTGGCAAGTAAACATGCACTTTTCAATTTAATTTCAGAAGCAACACTAGATGGTTTATTATCAGGCTTCATTTATTGCGCAAATTATTTTGCCACAATATGATTTTCACTCTTATTTTTCTCATGTTTTGCTTTATTAGCTCTATTAATATCATCTTTCAAAATGGAATCAGGAGACATAGGAAGCAAAGTAATATGTTTATCCTTATGAACAAGAGTATACTGATTGTTTCTACCATGGTGTACATAATTTTTATCAAATTTCCATGGTCTACCAAGTAATAAGGAACATGCTTGCATATGTACCACATAACAATCAACATAATCAGCATATGTAGAGATACTAAAATGCACACGAACAGTACGTGTTACCTTAACCTTGCCGCTGTTGTCAAACCATTGGATGTAGTAAGGATGTGGATGTGGTCATGTGGTGAGTGATAGCTTCTCCACCATCTCCATGCTAGCCAAGTTGTTGCAGCTCCCTCCATCTATGATGACGCGAATAGAACGTTCCTTCACTACTCCCTTTGTATGGAACAAATTATGCCTCTGATTTTGCTCAGCTTGTGTGACCTGCACACTCAAAACATGTTGAGAACTAACCATTCATACCTGTCAGTTTCTTCAGGAGCCATGTATTGCGTCTCATGATCAGAATCATCTCCACCATGTTCTTCACGTGTAATAAGAGCCAAAGTCTCCTTATCATAGTCACTAGCGGACTCATACCCACCATCCTCAGTAGCAATCATCACACGCTGAGATTTACACTCTCTCACATAATGACCTCGTCCCTTACAACGACAACAAATAATATCACTTGTGTGCCCTGTTGATGCCATGGAAGAAGAAGAACTCTATGCAGGCCCAACATGTGTGCTCTTGGCAGATAGTGGTGGTTATGCCTGCTTTCTTGTATCCGCAGTTGGAGGTGGCACTGATGAAGGTCTTTGGCCTTGATGGAAGTAGAGGATGCAGCGGTGTCCATGATGAAGGTCGACACAGTAGAAAAGTTAGTCCATGCCAATATCATCGATCCTGCACTTCACGTTCACTTTACAAGCAAGATGGAATAAGCAGTGATATTATTATACTCGTTATACTCTAAAATGGTCTGAATCTCTCTATTTAATTCACCCATAAAACGTGCAAGCATAGCTTCATTCTCCTCAACAATGCCACATCTAATCATGCCAGTTTGTAATTCCTGATAATATTCTTCTACATAATTTTTTCCTTGTCTTAAGCGCTGCAATTTTTTAAGTAATTCACATTGATAATAAGGTGGAACCCAACGAGTAGACATAACAGTTTCCAAAGCAGCCCAAGTAGCTGAAATGGGATATAATCTACAATGTTCAGACCACCAAACACATGCAAAACTAGTGAAAGCACAAGCAGCAGGAACACGTCCCTCCTCAGGATATTATAAACATGTAAACTGTTGTTCAATTTATAACTCCCAAGTAATATATATATCAGGAACATATCTACCCTCAAATGGTGGAATATTCAATTTAGTTTAGGAAGATGGTCATGATCTCGTACCTCAGGTGGTGGTGCAGCCCTACCGTTGCAATGATATGCATGAGGACGATCTGGTGGTGGTGGTGCTGGTGGTTGCACGTAGTTCTGATTTTGATCAACCTCATCCTCGTAATGGTCCTCCACCTCTGCAGTAGCAGCAGGAGCTACAAAAGCATCAAGGTACACTGGCACTAGAAGTTTGACCAGGCTCAAGGGGAACGCGTTGTGCTCGTCCCACTTGATTTGGAAGGCGATGTTGTTGTTGTTGTAGAGGTGCGATAGGTGTAGCGGGCGGTGGTTGTGGAAGGCCTTGAGCAATTCATTAAACTTGTTATCAAGCTTTGTTTGACGCCTTCTCAATGCCATCTATCTTCTCCATGGCCTCTTCAAATCTGTTTAGCACATCTTCCACTGTCCACTCATCATTTCTTTGAAACTTATCATGAAGCTCCTTGTTAGTCAAGTTCTCCGATCAATCTCATTAGCTTGTGATCCTACCATGGTTAGCAACAATAGAAACACACAAGAATATGATCCTCAGACTACTAACAAGTGGTGGTGGTGGGTGTCACAAATTCGTCAAGCAAATCTCAAATTCTTACAGTTCTTACCCAGTGATGGCGGTGATCGGCAACCGTTGTAGTCAAAACTCTCAAAGCTTGGATAGAAGCGATTACGGGGAGAACCAAGCGCATGATGTAGATGTATGTGGAGCTGGGAAGGCTTATAATATGGTAGCAAAAAGGGTCAGCAATAATCAATTTCTTGATGCAAAGTTGAATAAGCGCTCAGCAGCAGTCTTGTGTTGGTCCTAGGCTAGACCGTGCTAGAGGCGAGCCTAGAACACTAACAAAATCCGGCGCTGCATGTAAACAAGGGAGGAGCATGCTCTGGATTTTCCCCTTTTCACTTTTTTGCACTTCTTTTTTGCTCGTAACATTTTCTCGAAAAAGTCTACAAATGGTCTAAAAACTGCCTAGCCAGAATTTTCCAAACTTAGTTTTTTTGTTGAAACTAGAAATATTTTTCTACTGCGGGTAGCACGAAAGTTCGGGAGTCCTACTCTGTCACGACTCGGAGTATGGCGTGATCTGTAAATCCAAAACAGAGTAACAAAATACTGGACTCAGACTAGGACTGGTGGCGGAGATGAATCTGGTGGAACTCCAATTGGTGGCGGAGATGAATCTGGTGGAACTCTGACTGGTGGCGGATATATGTTGCAGGTGGACTCGAATTGGCGTGATGGCGGCGGATATGTGGTGGCGTATATGGACTAGGATTGGTGGTGAATATGTGGTGGTGGTATATGGTAGTGGCAATGAAGTTGGTGTGGTGGTATGGCAGCAGCGATGATGATGATCACGGTGGTGATATATGGCGTGGCGGCGTGACAACTGTGAGCGAACTCGAAACTCTAAAGGACTAGGCGCTAAGACCAGCAACTTGACACGGCGATGCAACCGCAAATTCAACAAAGCAAATACAGAAAAGATTATGCAAAGGCTCAGATTGGTTCGGATAGGATGAACTAGCCCTTTTTTTGTTTTTTCATGGCCTATAGGTATGAAAAACAGACTCGATCTAAACTACGAAAAACTGTAAAATCTCACGAGCAACCTGGAAATCTGATACCACTTGATAGAGGCAAAGGTGTCCGTCTTTCGATGAGATGGTGACTATCGTTTTGGATGGAGTAGACTTTGTGATCCAACTTCTGAGCGTGCGAGGGCGTCGGCGCCTTATGCAATCGCTAAACCAACTCCGCGAGGTTATTGAACATCTGGGAGCTCGATCAACTTGACCACGAGTCTACTTCACGCAAGCAAGCGAACAACAAGCAAGAAACTAAGATTGCAATCTGGATATTGCGAATAAAGAGAAAGCTTTATTGATCAAGTGGGGTTATGTGGCGTCTTGGTGCAGTCGTTGAACACAAGCGAAATGCAGAAGTAGCAGCTATGGCAAACTTTTAATCTAAACAAAACCCAAAGTCTAAGCGATGCCCTAAGGCGTTATATAAGAAGTAAGAGGGGATTCCATGGCCCCTTGTAGGAGGGTCGAAACCAACCCTAACTCTATTTTCCCCACATATCACGGGCTCGAAAATAGCCTATACTTCTATATTTTGAAATTACATGGGCCTGGCCCAATAATAAGGTGAAGCAGCACCTATAATAGCCTCTGTACGAAATTTGTGAAGTGGCATCTTGTATATTTCGTCCAAGCCTTCATGCACTCATTACGGTGGCTCCAAAGTCCAGAAATCATCACTTGAAACTCCGTTCTTATTTCCCTTGCGCATGCCATCATCTCCATGCTTGTTCTTGCTCCTATGTTCATCCTTCTCCAAGCTAGGACCTTCATTTGTAAGCAAAACAAATGTATCTAATTTAGGCAGCATCATATTCTCATGAACATTAGAATCATTACCAAGAAACGAGAGTACCTGGTAATTTAATTGGCGTGCACGAGCTCTAGTAATTGGTCCAGTATGTATAGTAGCAGGGGTTGCGGGTGTAACAATGGCATTGATGTCCTCATCAAGTGATTCATCCCTATGACCACACATAGGACATACAACATCATCACGAATATGCCGTCGTTGTAGTTCTCCGAAAGCTGGCAGGATATTCTTCATATAACACGCCACACCCAAAAACCCCGATTTTGGGCCCTTAGCTTCCAAAGAGCTGCTAGCCTCGCCATGCAAGGAACTAATTGGCCCCAAGTCTTGGGTCATCTTCTGTTCCATCAATAATCTGTATGATGAACATACAATGAACACACCAAGTTTCCCCCCTCCCACGCCCAAAAATCATGCCCTTCTCCCCGGATTGGCTTTTGCAAAGCTTGAGTATTTGCCATGGTGAGATGAGGGAAAAGCTTATGCTAGTTCTTTGGAGGGCTTGGCACCTTAGAGATGATGTCGTTCACAACAAAGGTGAAGCTACTATACGAGATTCAATGATTTTCTTAAGGAATAATTGGGAGTGCTTATCTAGCCCAAATCCGGTTGTAAACGATGTGAAGGGGAAGCAAAAGTTGCATGGAGTTAATATACAATCTTCTAGCCTGCCTCCCCATGTTGATGTGCTTGGCTGGACTAAGCCGCCCGCGGATCACATAAAGATCAATGTCGACGCTTCTTTCATTGCAGGCACAGGTTTGGCTGCGCTGGGAGCGGTTGGCAGGGATTGTTTTGGTGATATTGTGTTCTCGGCTGGTTGCCGTTTTCATGGATGCTCGGATGAAGAGGAAGCTGAAGTCCAGGCCCTTTCTTTCGGCCTCAACCAGGCTCGTAAACTGAATTTGAACAAAGTGCGGATGGAGACCGATTGCATCGCTGTTGTGGCCGCTGTGAATGATACTAATGTTAGCAGGGCCAGGTGGTGGGCTTGTTATGAGAACTCTAAGGTGTTGGGGAACGTTGCAGAAAATAAAAAATTTCTACGCTTCACCAAGATCAGTCTATGGAGTCATCTAGCAACAAGATAGAGGAGTGCATCTACATACCCTTGTAGATCGCGCGAAAGCGTTCAAGAGAACGGGGTTGAGGGAGTCGTACTCGTCGTGATCCAAATCACTGATGATCCTAGTGTCGAACGGACATCACCTCCGCGTTCAACACCGTATGGTTGGGAAGGCGTCTCCTCCTTCTTGATCCGGCAAGGGAGGAGAGGTTAATGGAGATCCAGCCTGACACGGCGTGGTGGTGGAAATGGCAGCGATCTCGGCGGGGCCGCCAAGCTCTGAGAGGAGAGGTGTGGCGGAGGAGAGAGGGCGCCGGGGAGGCGAGTGCGGCTGCCTCCCTCCCCCTCTTTATATATTTGCCACAGGGGTGGCGGCCCCTAGATTGGATCTCAAGGGGGGTGGCTTGCCCCCCAAGCCAAGTGGGGCGCCCCCACCCCTAGGGTTTCCTTCCAACCCTAGGCGCAGGGGGGCCCAAGGGAGGTGCACCAGCCCACCAGGGGCTGGTTCCCCTCCCACTTCAGCCCATGGGACCCTCCGGGATAGGTGGCCCCACCCGGTGGACCCGGGACCCTTCAGATGGTCCGTTACAATCTTAGTGACCCGAAACTTTCCCGATGGCGGCTGGACTTCCTATATATAATTCTTCACCTCCGGACCATTCGAAACTCCTCGTGATGTCAGGGATCTCATCCGGGACTCGAACAACTTTCGGGTTACCGCATACTAGTATCTCTACAACCCTAAGCGTCCAAGAACCTTAAGTCATAGACCCTACGGGTTCGGGAGACATCTGAACATGACAGAGGCGACTCTCGGCCAATAACCAACAGCGGGATCTGGATACCCATGTTGGCTCCACATGTTCCACGATGATCTCATCGAATGAACCACGATGTCGAGGATTCGAGTAATCCCGTATACAATTCCCTTTGTCAATCGACACGTTACTTGCAGAGATTCGATCGTCGGTATCCCAATACCTCGTTCAATCTCGTTCGGCAAGTCACTTTACTCGTACCATAATGCATGATCCGTGACCAACCACTTAGTCACTTTGAGCTCATTATGATGATGCATTACCGAGTGGGCGGAGATACCTCTCCCTCACGGAGTGACAAATCCGATCTCGATCCGTGTCAACCCAGAGACACTTTCGGAGATACCGTAGTATACCTTTATAGTCACCCGATTCGTTGTGGCGTTTGGTACACCAAAGCACTCCTATGGCATCCGGGAGTTACGATCTCATGGTCTAAGGAAATGATACTTGACATTGAAAATGCTCTAGCAAGCGAACTACGATCTTGTGCTATGCTTAGGATTGGGTCTTGTCCATAACATCATTCTCCCAATGATGTGATCCGTTATCAATGACATCCAATGTCCATGGTCAGGAAACCGTGACCATCTATTGATAAACGAGCTAGTCAACTAGAGGTTCACTAGGGACATGTTGTGGTCTATGTATTCACACATGTATTACGATTTCCGGATAACACAATTATAGCATTAATAAAAGACAATTATCATGAATGAGGAAATATAATAATAACCATTTTATTATTGCCTCTAGGGCATATTTCAACATTCTCCCACTTGCACTAGAGTCAATAATCTAGTTACATTGTGATGAATCGAACACCCATAGAGTTACGGTGTTGATCATGTTTTGCTTTCATGGAAGAGGTTTAGTCGACGGATCTGCGACATTCAAATCCGTATGCACTTTGCAAATATCTATGTCTCCATCTTGAACATGTTCACGAATGGAGTTGAGCGGCAACTTGATGTGCTGGTCTTCTTGTGAAACACAGGCTCCTTGGCAAGAGCAATAGGTCGGTGTTGTCACGGAAGAGTGTGATCGACTGACGCATTGGGTATGACTCCTAGGTCGGTGATGAACTCCTTCACCCAGTTGCTTCATCGCTGCCTTGAGGCTGCCATGTACTCCAGCGTCACATGTAGATCTCGCCACGGCGCTTTTCTTGCAAGCTGCGAGCTTCTGCCCCACCATTCAAAATATACACGTATCCGGTTTGTGACTTAGAGTCATCGGATCGTGTCGAAGCTAGCATCGATGTAACCCTTCTGACGAGCTCTTCGTCACCTCCATATATGAAACATATCCTTAGTCCTTTTCGGTGCCGAGGATATTCTTGACCGCTATCCGGTGTTCCATCTTTGGGATTACTTTGGTACCTTCCTACCAAACTCACGGCAAGGTTTACATCAGTGCAGTACACGGCATGGCATACATGATAGACCCTATGGATGAGGCATGGGGCGACACTCATCTTTTCTCTATCTTCTGCCGTGGTGGGACATTGAGCGAGCTCAATTTCACACCTTGCAACACAGAGCAAGAACCCTTCTTGGACTGATCCATATTGAACTTCTTCAATATCTTATCAAGGTATGTGCTTTGTGAAAGACCTATGAGGCGTCTCGATCTATCTCTATAGATCTTGATGCCTAATATATAGCTTCTTCTCCAAGGTCCTTCATTGAAAAACACTTATTCAAGTAGGCCTTAATGTTGTCCAAAAGTTCTATATCATTTCCCATCAGTATGTCATCCACATATAATATGAGAAATGCTACTGAGCTCCCACTCACTTTCTTATGTATGAGGCTTCTCCATAAGTGCATAAACTAAGCGCTTTGATCATTTCATTAAGCGAATGTTCCAACTCGAGATGCTTGCACCAGCCCATAGATGGGCGTTGGAGCTTGCATACCTTGTTAGCATTCTTAGGATCGACAAAACCTTCCAGCTGCATCATATCAGTTCTTCCTTAAGATGGCCGTTAAGGAATGCCGTTTTGGCGTCCATTTGCCATATCTCATAATCATAGTATCGGCAATTGCTAACATGATTTGGACGGACTTCAACCGCTCACGGAGAGAAAGTCTCATCATAGTCAACCCCTTGAACTTGTCGATAACCCTTAGCGACAAGTCGAGCTTTATAGATGGTAACATTACCATCCGCGTCCGTCTTCTTCTTAAAGATCCATTTGTTTTCTATCGCTCGCCGATCATCGGGCAAGTCTGTCAAAGTCCACACTTTGTTTTCATACATGGATCCTATCTCGGATTGCATGGCTTCAAGCCATTTGTTGGAATCTGGGCCCGCCATTGCTTCTTCATAAGTCGAAGGTTCACCGTTGTCTAACAACATGATTTCTAGGACAGGGTTGCCATACCACTCTGGTGTGGAATGTGTCCTCGTGGACCTACGAAGTTCAGTAGTAACTTGATCCGAAGTACCTTGATCATCATAATTAGTTTCCTCTCTAGTCAGTGCAGGCACCACAGGAACATCTTCCTGAGCTACGCTACTTTCAAGAGGTAGTACTTCATCAAGTTCCACTTTCCTCCCACTTACTTCTTTCGAGAGAAACTCTTTCTCCAGAAAGGACCCATTCTTGGCAACAAAGACCTTGCCTTCGGATCTGAGGTAGAAGGTATACCCAATGGTTTCCTTAGGGTATCCTATGAAGACGCATTTTTTCGACTTGGGTTCGAGCTTTTCAGGTTGAAGTTTCTTGACATAAGCATCGCATCCCCAAACTTTTAGAAGCGACGACTTAGGTTTCTTCCCAAACCATAATTCATACGGTGTCATCTCAGCGGTTTAGATGGTGCCCTATTTAAAGTGAATGTAGCTGTCTCTAGGCGTATCCCCAAAATGATAGCGGTAAATCGGTGAGTGACATCATAGATCGCACCATATCCAATAGAGTGCGATTCGACGTTCGGACACACCGTTCTGTTGAGGTGTTCGAGTGGCGTGAGTTGTGAAACAATTCCACATTTCCTTAAGTGTGTACCAAATTCGTGACTTAAATATTCTCCCCACGATCGATCGTAGAACTTTATCTTTCGGTCACGTTGATTCTCTACCTCATTCTAAAATTCCTTGAACTTTTCAAAGGTCTCGGACTTGTGTTTCATCAAGTAGACATACCCATATCTACTCAAGTCGTCGGTGAGGTGAGAACATAACGATATCCTCCATGAGCCTCAACGCTCATTGGACCGCACACATTAGTATGTATGATTTCCAATAAGTTGGTTGCTTGCTCCATTGTTAGGAGAGCGGAGTCTTGGTCATTTTGCCCATGAGGCATGGTTAGCATGTGTCAAATGATTCATATATAATTGAGAGACTCTAAAGTCCATCGGCATGGAGCTTCTTCATCGCTTGACACCAATGTGACCAAAGCGGCGTGCCACAAGTATGTGGGACTATCGTTATCAACTTTACATCTTTTGGTATTCACACTATGAATATGTGTAACATCACGTTCGAGTTTCATTAGAATAAACCATTGACCAGCGGGGCATGACCATAAAACATATCTCTCATATAAATAGAACAACCATTATTCTCGGTTTAAATGAGTAGCCATCTCACATTAAGCGAGATCCGGATACAATGTTCATGCTCAAAGCTGGCACTAAATAACAATTATTGAGGTTTAAAACTAATCCGTAGGTAAATGTAGAGGTAGCGTGCGGCGGCGATCACATCGACCTTGGAACCATTCCGCAGCGCATCGTCACCTCGTCCTTCGCATGATCTCCGCTTATTCGCAGCTCTGCTTTGAGTTACAAATATGAGCAACGCGCACGGTATCAAATACCGGGAGCTACTACGAGTCTTGGTAAGGTACACATCAATTACATGTATATCACATATACCTTTGGTGTTCTTGGCCTTCTTGTCCGCTAAGTATTTGGGCAGTTCCGCTTCAGTGTCCCTTTCCTTGCAATAAAAGCACTTTCGGTCTCAAGTTTGGGTCCATTCTTTGGCTTCTTCCGACAGGTGGCTTACGGACACGGCAACTCCTTGCCGTCCTTCTTGAAGTTCTTCTTACCCTTGCCTTTCTTGAAACTAGTGGTTTTATTGACCATCAACACTTGATGCTCCTTTTGATTTCCACCTCTGCTGATTTCAGCATTGAAAATACTTGAGAATAGTTTTCACCATCCCGCACATTGTAGTTCATCACAAAGCTCTTGTGACTAGGTGGGGCGACTAAAGGATTACATTAATGACCGCCTCATCCAGGAGGTTAAGCTCTAGCTGGGACAAGCGGTTGTGCAACCCAGACATTTTGAGTATGTGCTCCTTGTGAACTATTTTCCTCCATCTTACAAGCTGTAGAACTTATCGGAGACTTCATATCTCTCGACCGGGCATGAGCTTGGAAAACCATTTTCAGCTCTTGAACATCTCATATGCTCCATGTTGCTCAAAAGCGCTTTTGGAGCCGGTTCTAAGCTGTAAAGCATGCCGCCTTGAACAAGGGAGTAATCATCGATGTGTGGTATAGCGTTCATAACGTCTTGGTTCTCTGGGATGGGTGCTTCACCTAGCGGTCCTTCTAGGACATATGCTTTCTTGGCAGCTATGAGGATGATCCTCGGGTTCGGACCAGTCTGAATAGTTCTGCCATCATCTTTCGACTTGGTTTTCTCTAGGAGCAGCGTTGAAGTTGAGGTTGACATGGCGTTGGCCATTTGATCTACAAGACATTTTGCAAAGGTTTTTAGACTAAGTTCATGATAATTAAGTTCATCTAATCAAATTATTTAATGAACTCCCACTTAGATTAGACATCCCTCTAGTCATCTAAGTGATACATGATCCGACTCAACTAGCCGTGTCCGATCATCACGTGAGACAGACTAGTCATCATCGGTGAACATCTCCATGTTGATCGTATCTTCCATCGACTCATGTTCGACCTTCGGTCTCTTGTGTTCGAGGCCATATGCATGTACATGCTAGGCTCGTCAAGTCAACCTAAGTGTTTTGCATGTGTAAATCTGTCTTACACCGTTGTATGTGAGCGTTAGAATCTATCACACCGATCATCACGTGGTGCTTGAAACAACGAACTTTATAGCAGCCTTGCAGTTAGGGGAACACTTTCTTGAAATTATTATAAGGGATCATCTTATTTACTACCGTCGTACTAAGCAAATAAAAAGCAAAACATGATAAACATCACATGCAATCAAATAGTGACATGATATGGCCAATATCATATTGCTCCTTTGATCTCCATCTTCGGGGCGCCATGATCATCTTCGTCACCGGCATGACACCATGATCTCCATAATCATGATCTCCATCATCGTGTCTTCATGAAGTTGTCCATAGCGATTACTTCTACTTCTAAGGCTAACGTGTTTAGCAATAAAGTAAAGTAATTTACATGGTGTTATTCATGACACGCGGGTCATACAAAAATAAAGAGAACTCCTATGGCTCCTACCGGTTGTCATACTCATCGACATGCAATTCGTGATTCCTATTACAAGAACATGATCAATCTCATACATCACATATATTTCATTCATCACATCCTTTTGGCCATATCACATCACAAGGCAATCTTTGCAAAAACAAGTTTTTACGTGGCTTCTATAGGTTTCTAGCAAGAGCGTTTCTTACTTACGTAAAACCACAGCGTGATATGCCAATTTCTATTTACCCTTCATAAGGACCCTTTTCATCGAATCCGCTCCAACTAAAGTGGGAGAGCGGACACCGCTAGACACCTTATGCAACTAGTGCATGTCGATCGGTGGAACACATCTCCGTAAAGCGTGCGTGTAAGGTCGGTCGGGCGCTTCATCCCACGATGCCGCTAAAGCAAGATAAAACTAGTAGTGGCAAGAAAATTGACAACATCTCGCCCACAACAAGTTTGTGTTCTACTCGTGCATAGAAACTACGCATAGACCTAGCTCATGATGCCCTTTGTTGGGGAGCGTTGCGAGAAAATAAAAATTTCTATGCTTCACCAAGATCAATCTATGGAGTCATCTAGCAGCGAGATAGAGGTGCATCTACATACCCTTGTAGATCGCGGAGGCGTTCAAGAAGCGGGGTTGAGGAGTCGTACTCGTCGTGATCCAAATCACCGATGATCCTAGTGCGAGCAGACGGTACCTCGCGTTCAACACACGTCGATTGGGAAGGCGTCTCCTCCTTCTTGATCCATCAAGGGAGGGAGAGGTTGATGGAGATCCGGCAGACCTGACGGCGTTGTGGTGGAAATGGCGGCGATCTCTGCGGGCTTCGCCAAGCTCTGAGAGGAGAGGTGTTGCGAGAGGGAGGGAGGCGCCGGGGGCGGGGTGCGGCTGCCCTCCCTCCCGTCTTTATATAGGGGCCACAGGGGTGGTGGCCCCCTAGAATTGGATCTCAAGGGGCGCGGCCAAGGGGTGGCTTGCCCCCAAGCCAAGTGGGCCCCCCCTAGGTTTTCAACCCTAGGCGCGGGGGCCCAAAGGCGCACCAGCCCACCGGGGCTGGTTCCCCTCCACTTCAGCCCATGGGGCCCTCCGGGATAGGTGGCCCCACCGGTGGACCCGGGACCCTTAGGTGGTCGGTACAATCTACAGTGACCCGAAACTTTCCGATGGCGGCTGGACTTCCTATATATAATTATTCACCTCCGGACCATTCCGGAACTCCTCGTGGCGTCAGGGATCTCATCGGGACTCGAACAACTTCGGGTTACCGCATACTAGTATCTCTACAACCCTAAGCGTCACAGAACCTTAAGTGTGTAGACCCTACGGGTTGGAGACATCTGGGACATGGCCAGGGGCGACTCTCGGCCAATAACCAACGGCAGGATCTGGATACCCATGTTGGATCCCACATGTTCCATGATGATCTCATCGAATGAACCACGATGTCGAGGATTGAGTAATCACATATACAATTCCCTTTGTCAATCGGCACGTTACTTGTCAGAGATTCGATCGTCGGTATCCCAATACCTCGTTCAATCTCGTTCTGGCAAATCACTTTACTCGTCCGTAATGCATGATCCTGTGACCAACCACTTAGTCACTTTGAGCTCATTATGATGATGCATTACGAGTGGGCCGAGATACCTCTCGAGTCATGCGGAGTGACAAATCGATCTCGATCCGTGTCAACCAGCAGACACTTTCGGAGATACATGTAGTATACCTTTATAGTCACCCGATTACGTTGTGGCGTTTGGTACACCAAAGCACTCCTCGGCATCCGGGAGTTACGATCTCATGGTCTAAGGAAATGATACTTGACATTGAAAATGCTCTAGCAAGCGAACTACGATCTTGTGCTATGCTTAGGATTGGGTCTTGTCCATCACATCATTCTCCCAATGATGTGATCCGTTATCAATGACATCCAATGTCCATGGTCGGAAACCGTGACCATCTATTGATAAGCGAGCTAGTCAACTAGAGGTTCACTAGGGACATGTTGTGGTCTATGTATTCACACATGTATTACGATTTCGGATAACACAATTATAGCATGAATAAAGACAATTATCATGAGCGAGGAAATATAATAATAACCATTTTATTGTTGCCTCTAGGGCATATTTCCAACATAAGGATATGATCAAGGAGTTTGGAGCTTGTTACGTTTCCAAAGTCCATATGGAAACAATGTGGCTGCGCATGAGCTTGCTGCCTATGCTAGAGTGAATGAGGATTTCCTTCTATTAGCTGATGTGCCAAGCTTGAAGCATGTAATTGCTTGATTGTAACTCAAACTTCTTGATATGAATGAAGCTCTCCTTTCCTCAAAATAAAATAAAAATAGCATCAACATCGGAAGGATGAAAACTCACGGACTAGATCGTCATCGAGTTATCGTGTCCTCCACAATCAAGTCCACAACTAGGTGCACGGATGCTTAGAAATCGAGCCACGGCCTCAAAGACATGGTTCTGTAATCCAATTGTCATGCCACACTTTAGTGGTTGTGCCATCTCCGATCGTGAATAAGACCCACCGAAGAGCTTCCCTACCATTGCATACTTATAGTCTTTGTATTTTTTCATTTTATAGTTTAAAGTGTGGCTTTGTAGTAACTTTTTCTTTACGAGAGATGAAATGCTTTAATGAAGCAACCACTAATAAAGCTCATGATTTATCCCATGACACTTTGCCTCATTTTTTCTGTATTCTTTCATGATTTTTTTAAATTTATCAAAGTATTGATCAATTAGGAATAAATGTTTCTGCACAACCCATTGAGGCTAAACATGCATGAGACCAACACTTTTAATGAGTGTGCCTAGACTTGATACGGTTCTCATATTTTTACTGGATTTATTTCGGGCCTTCGATGATGTGCATTCGGTGGGAATAGATGTTCCTGTTAACTATGGAGGCATCTGTGGCGACTTTGTTAATGTTAAGATTATGTGCGGCTCAATCTCTCGAATCTGCTCATAAAAAAGTGTGCGTGCGTGCATGCGTTTATAAAATAAGTGTATATACGTATGTATAAGGTCCCTCCAATGCTCCACCATGCACATGTGCTAAGGCTGTCAAGTAGGCATAAAATCTGATGTGACATGCTAATTAAGAAAAGAGAGTACTTTGGTGACCAAGAAGAAAAGCGGTGCTAAGCGTGTGTCCTTAGATGGAAGCACAATTCGAGTCTACAACTAACTAAATGAAGGAAGCTTAGCATCATCGTTGGAGAATTGAGTTTTAAGACATCTAATATACTTATCACCTCATTTTCTACTACCCTATAAAAGAAAGAGAGAGAGCAGATCAGAACAATTATATCCGTACATCTATAATATCTGACGGTCCGTAATCCTTCCGTGTTTAACACAGCAAGCTACGCAATTAGCCACTGATCGTGCCCATCCATTCGAAAAATAACCCACAACCGCGCGCACGCACGCCCGCACAGGACGTTTCCCGCCCCGCACCTCCGCCCAACGAACAGTACGGCCGGGGTCTCCGCCGCCGCCCGCCCATCCTCGCCACTGCTCCATGCCCCAATCCTCCTCCTTCGCCGCCTCCTCCCCGCCCATCCTCGCCGCCGTTCCATACTCCCATCCGCCGCCGCCGCCTCCCCGCCCATCCTCCGCCGCTCCACGCCCCATCCTCCGCCGCTGCTGGTAGCAAGCTCTGTGCCTCCAACCGTTGGCGATGAACCAGGCCTCCATTCATGGTATGTATCATGGGCACCAACAGATCCACATCTTTGTTATGCGATGAACGCAGCCTGTACGTGCATCTCTTTCTTTCTATGATCTTCTATCTGTCTCATAAGAGTGCTGCACTTCTCAGTCCGAATGACGTTTCCTTGTGGTTGGACGCGTAGATAGTGGATATGATTCCGTGATGGAGGAGCAAAATGATATTCAGTTTCTGTTCCTCCTGATGGATGGAGTCAGTAGACGGAAGATGCTTCAGTTTTGCGATCTAATAAAATGTTTCAGTTCATCTTTGGTGAGAAACTAAAACACGCATGCATCAGATTGTAAGTTCTGTAGGTACATGTAATTTTATTGAGAAAGGAGGAACCATAACATGGTTGTAAACTGGTGTAGATATGGTATGTGTTGCGTCATATTAGGACAACTTCATGATGGTATTCTGAGAAAGAATTTGTCTTACAATCATGCATCATTCCTTCATTTGGTTTTATTGATCATCTTTAGCAAACCATTTATTATGTTTTTGAAACAGGGAAAAAATATAACAAAATTTTAACAGAAAAGTGGATCTTGTACTGACCGATGAAAGGTTGTTTCACCTGACGAAGTAAGCTATTTTTGGCCCATCCCTGTATACTGACCTAATGTTTGTATTTTACTTACAAAAATGCTCTAGGAATTATACAAAATTCTCATGGTTGCTCCTTGTGTTTGCCTGCGGTTCCTAACTTGATATTCAATTACCTCATGACTGCAGGCATGCCCTTACATGAGCGACGATGATTATTCTGCTTTTTTGCAAACCATGCAAGATTTTTGCAGCGACAGGATCATAACCCCTCAAGAAATTTACAAAAATGTGCCTATTAGTTCTTCTGAAACTGTGTGCTAAGTAATTCTGCAGTGATTTCTCTGAGGAAGATTTGAAATAATGGGGTGTCTGATTCATAATTCTTTCTTCGTAGGTGAAGAGATGTATGAGTAACTGTCAAGTTGTTGGAATAGTTTGTGGATAATTATCTCCCTACAGACCTAAAGGTACCTTTTCTCAACAAGGTAACCTCGTTCAGTTTATTGTGAACTCATGTGTGACGTGATGGTCTCCTTGGTTCTCCTTTGTAAGCCTTTCTAAGGGTTAAAGTATATGATAATCACAACTTGGATGGTATCCATATGAAAGAAGGTCTTAAAAGTTTTCTACCCTCCTGCCTTGAATACAAGCAGTTCCCAGGTTCTTTGTGTCAGCATTCACCTATGGTTACCAGATGCAAATATCCATCCTTTTTCTATGAATTACTCCCAAAAATGCATTTTGCAGTCCACAACTTGAGCTATTATTTGTTTATTTTTTAGTGCTTGCTTCCTAGCTATTGATCAGTACATGAATATCGCCATGCTATCATTCAGCAGCCGGCTCAGTAACATCATATATGTATTCTTTTTTTATCAAGTAACTTCATATATATATATATGTACTCATCTCTGATAGGTAACATCATTCTGCGGCCGCTTGAAGATAAACAAGCATTTAACTCTTTATTCAGTTAATAAACTATTATTTGTTTGTTTTTTCTTGCACAAAGCTCTACACAGGAGGTGCATTGAAAAACTATATGATGATGATCCTGAGCGTGATGATCTGTTGGTGAGTCAAAATAATTCTTACAGATGAAGTTAGCACCTATCATATGTGGGTTTAAACAAATATGAAATTATGAGAATAGACAAAAACGCTCATTGTTAAAATTATTTGTGTATTTTTAAGTAATATGATTGGTGTCGCGGATATAAATTGTCTTCTTAGGATGAGTTGAGTTGTCGAATTTCATTCCAGGCTTGGGCTTGACAATGATATTTACTTTTAATGGGCTTTGTAATGTGCTTTGATTGAATTATGTCGGTAGGGGCGCACAATGCGTACCTTTCAGGTTTAGCTCAACTCGCTATTATTGGGGTAGTACAATGAGTCCTCGAGCTTGCTAAATGTTTTTTATATAAGTACTGCATGCCTGATTATTCTTATTGCTTATTACTTCAGATTTTGTCTGCTAATTATCTCGGCAAAAAATATATTAGGCGTTCCTTTATATTTCATTTTGTAACCTTTATTGTACTCTGCACCCTACAAGAATGAAATTAGTTCATGTTCTTACATACTTATTTAAATGAGGGATTATTATGCCTCCAACTTGTGCTTACCATGGGTGAGTCAGGATTCAGGAGGCCTAATCTACTTATCCTGCAAAGTCGAGTCAATGAATCGCAGGAGATGCCACTGCTGCTGGTTGGAACAGATGATGGCATGTGTGCTTGTTGCGCTACTTGCATGTGGATGAGTAGTATCTGCCACAACAAAAAATACACTTCCGTGATGATACGTGTTTGTCACGATGGGTCGTGTTTTACATCATGCATGTACATCCATGGCGATTTTATGACGAATCAAGATAGTCATACTGTCTTTGTCGTGAAGTGTTCCATGACATAACCAAAATTATCATCACGAGTGTCCACTTCCATGATGATAAATCGTGGCGATCCTGAAGTGCTTTTCGTCAGGATAGTGACACGTGGCATCCACCGTAGCGAACGTCGTTAAGCTATCGGGTCAGGTTTTGGATCCGATAACCCGTTAACGACCCGACCAATGGGGATTTTCCGTGTAAAATCATCATTGGTGGAGAAACTGCGATGTCGGCTCATCATTTGGGACGGATGTGATCCACTCATTGGATGAAGGCGCCTATGATACGTCGACCGTGGCGCGATATGAGGCCCATTCCTATGAAAAGGCGGCCCATTTGACTTGGTCGAAAGGTGGCGGCCGGCCCATCGAAAGCTTTGTTAATGGCTTGTTAGCATATAGC
Source organism: Aegilops longissima (assembly GCA_021605205.1). Taxonomy (NCBI): domain Eukaryota; kingdom Viridiplantae; phylum Streptophyta; class Magnoliopsida; order Poales; family Poaceae; genus Aegilops; species Aegilops longissima. Next base: position 85,616 of record JAHIAM010002921.1, read on the forward strand.
CCATTCTGATCCGCTAACCCAAGGCCCGTTCGCCCTATTAATTAGGCCCGATGGCGTCATCTGGTCCATCAATATGATTCGGCCCGTTTTCGCCGGCCCATGTATGGCCCATGGCGTCTTTGGCCCATATGAGGCCCTATCTAACTCTTGGCCTATTAACGGCGTGGTGGCGGCCCGTAATGAGCGATGTATCACTTTACACCCATTAACGGCCCATGGTGGCGGCGTAAAACGATGTATCACTTTATACCCATTAACGGCCGTTATTCCGTTGGGCGTTTCCATATGTTATCTTCGGCCTTCTCGAGCCCATTTATTCTTGGGCTATTTTCGGCCTTTCGTTTACTTCGAATTCTTGTCATTTTCTACTTGTGGGCCAAATTCAGCCCATAGTTCTGATCGGCCCGTTTGTGGTCCGTTAATCGTTGGGCGTTTTCATAGCGTCATCAAATCGGCCTATTAACGATGGCCCATTACGGTCGACCCATGAGCGGACGATTCAACACTAGCCCGTTTACGGCGAATCTGATCTGTTTGGCCTATGTTTGTGTCGATCATCATCTGCCCGTATAAGGCTCATTGATGATCTGACCGTAGAAGGCCCATTGTTTCTCTGACGTGAAGGCCATTGTTTCTATGGCCGTAGAAGGCCCTTGTTTCTCTGACCGTGGGAGGCCTAGTGTCATTACGATAAATATTAGCCCATGGTTATTGTGGCCTAGTTTTTAAAAATAGGTTATTGCGACCACTAGCAAACCCGAGAAAAAAAGCTGCGACTACAAGCAAACAAATAAACAAGACAACAAGGAAATAAATAAGCAAGCAACACACTAGGCTATCACGGCTATTACATATTACATCCTTTGGGCATCAAAGTTAGCCACGGTGCAAATATAAGAACACGGCGGCATATAAGCGTCGCGACAAAACAAGTCGAGCTGAAACCACTTGAAGAGCTCAAGAAAAAATACCACAGGTACCCATAATCTTGGCAAGATGCTTAGCAAGCTTATTAACTTTCTCTTGTTTGGCGCTTAAGTCCTCGGTAGCTTGCTCTTGCACCAAAAAGTATGCATCTGAGATTCTGGGGACTTCCTCGGTCCTTGACTTCTGTCGCATAACATCGATCGATGTCTTTCAACTTGAAGTTGAGACTCAAGCCAAAGCTGATTAGACAGCGAGTTGAAGATTTGGTGCCGGCGATGGTAACCGATAACTCAAACACTACATCAAGACATGACTTTGGGGTTGCCTCGGTGTCTTCAATATAGTTTTATCAGCTTTTTGGAGACCAACGAGGATGTCTCACTATCTTGAACCTTATCGCATTACTTCCTTTACCATTGCATAACAGGTACTCTTCTCCAATATTTTATCCAGCGTTCTAAAGAGAAACAAACAAACACATCTCGGGTTTACAATGTAGTATATGGAACTCATTTTGGTAAACCGATTCGGTAGTAAGGTGGACGGGATAACAACATGAAACAAACATATATCTATGTAGTATGGTCCTTTGTATGGTCTATATCATTCTAGTTTATGTTGCCAAATCAATATAGATATAATTGAATCATATCTATTTAAGACAAAGCAGCATAGACAGAATATAAGTGTGAAACTACACAACAATAACAACACTTGTAATGTGCATGGCATGAGAACATATTTGTTTATTCAATTGGCTGAAATCAACATAGAGCAAGTTACAACGACAAACAGCCAAACACGTTGAAGAAAGCAGGTTTAAAACATACATTGCGCCATTGGAGTTTCAATTGCATCCTTCAAATTTGAAATTAGTTGGTATCGATAAATCTGATGATGCAAGAGCAAAGTAGTATGAACCATAGCTACGGAACTGACACGAGAACAATTCTTCTTACGCTTTAGCGTTGACTTTGGGTTGGAGTGGTGGTCCTCGTGATTTGGGCCTTTGCGGTTGCCTTACTAACTGCTCGTGTTTGGGTCCTCTGTGGTGGAGGCGGTGATGTGTCAGCAGGAGGCAGGTGTCTATCTGCTTTGGGGTTGGGGTTAGAAGGGGTGTAGCTGGTTCTCTGTCCAAGCGGGTAGGGGTACAATCTGCATGAGTGTGGGTTATGTGTGGTGGGGCTGGTTCTTGGGCAAGTACAACCGTGGTTCTATCTGCACTTGGCAGGTATACGATCTTTTCGAAGACCGTGTTTTTACTCCCACGGATACTGCCATCACTCCCTCCAATTGAAATGGCTGATAAACAAGAAAAGTAATTGAATGTAGAGACATTGTAAGATAGACATGTGCAATCGATAGTAGGGAAGAAAATAGGGCATGAAATAATTCACGTTTATGTTGTCTAAGCAAACAGAATAGCAGGACATAATTTCACATATATGATGGCTAATTAAACAGGATAGCATGACACAATTTCACATGTATGATGGCTAACTAAACAGGATAGTATGACATACTTTAAAATATAATGACTATGTAAGCAGGATGACATGATATAACTATCGATGTGTCTATTAAAGTGGTTGGCATGCCATAAATCACAAACATGCGTCGATGGAAACATGATGGCATGATATAATTCACGGATAGAATGACATAATTTAAAATATGATGACTATGTAAGCAGGATGAGATGATATAACTATATTATGTCTTTAGAAAATAGGTTGGCATGCCATAATTCGGATACATCTTTGTCTATGTAAACATCATGGCATTACATAATTCAAATATATGATTTATATACTAAGGAAGTGAGCGGAGGGCAATCACATATATGATGTGTCAACTAAGGAGATGGCATTCAATATTGTGTATATGATGTAAAAATTAAGCATTGCAATACAACATATGTATTATATGAGTAATATAACCACCATAAGTTTGAGCATATACCTCGGGGATGATAGGATTTGGTCATCGCCTCTGAATCCTCCTCTGAAGAGCTATTTGTAACCAAAAGATATACGCTTGACGGTAGCATCGACGACTTCGGAGTTTAATAGGTGAACACGGCGATAATGTAGCATGTCATCATATTAGCGGCGCATAGCGTAGCGAACACGGAAGAGTGCGACCTCTCTTGCGGACTCGTGTAGTCCTCAAGGTCATCTGCTTAGTTGATGATGGTAATCGATTCTTGGTGGCTGCCGGTGAGGAGAAGAAGATCGAGGCGGCGAAAGGCAGTCTAGAAAGCGGATCCTGTGGTGAACCCATACATCGTTGGGCGGTGAGTGGGGTGGAACCTGCGCCCATGAGGCGGGACAAACCACACAAGGTTTTCTTTGACACATATCATGTGAAGTAATTGAGTAAGGGCTTGTTTGAATTTGAGGATTCTAACAATGCGGGGATAGAAATAGACGAGGAATAGGATAGGAATGCGTGCAAAGCAGAGAATTTAAAACACGAGGATTACGCCAATCTGGGTGTTTGATTCACAACAATTGGAAGATCACATGATGCAAAAAGCATAGTGAGATTAAGTCAAACCACAAGAAAATGTACAGTTATAATGCTATTATGCTACTATCTCTTAGTCTTGTGCTTGATGAATAGGAATATGAAAAGGAGGAGAAGTGGAAATTAGAATTCCCTCGGTTTTTCTTTCAAGGAGACACTAAAGGAACAAATCCTCTGATTTTCCTTTGCTCCATTCCTTTGCACCAAATTCATGAAAAGTAGTACCATAGGAAACTTTCCAATTCGATGTTTTCATCCACTTTTCCTTTCAAGCTTGGCGATTCTAGTAGGCGAGGCTTGAGCAAGGAAAATCCTACACTAAAAATGTTTTTGTGCTACTTCTATTACTTTGGACCCGAGCCCTTTGCCATACTAGCTCAACTCGGGCCCATCGACAAATGCACAGCTCAAGCAGCGAGAGATAAATAATGAAGGCGTTCAAGAGAGTCCATCACGAGATAGCTAAGTTGCACAGTACCTCCTTTGCTTGTCATATAGTAGGATAAAATAATCGTATTTCCGTTACTACGAGTGCTCGATGGACAATATATATAACATGTAGAGTAAAAAGAGATGCAACAAGTGTACAACCTCTTTGGCGAAGCCATGTCGATCTCGGCGTGATTGGGTTGGCGGTGAGGATGCTCGGTGACTTGGCTGTCGGAGGAGGAAGAAGATCTTAGGCGTGCGGAGATGGAGCCGAGTCTTGCTTTCATTTGTGATGGAGGGTTTAAATCGTTGGAGTAGCTCCGTTGAGTTATCTGGCCTTGAGGTGAAGCAGGACAAGAGAGACAATGAACAACGTTAACTTTGAGTGGAATTCTAATAGCATCTCAATACATAACGTAAAATACATAACCACAAAGTGCTAGATGTAAAATACATCAGCCGCTCATCTCTGAACTTAACTTGAAACTGAACTTAGCGTAGAAGCGAACTTAAGCTATCGGCCGAACTTAAGCTGTGAAACTGAATTTTCTTTGTCGAAACTGAATTTTCTTTGTCGGCCAGGCGCACTAGCAAGGTGAGGCTACACATCGGTCGTGACTTTTCATCTCTGGTCGGTCGATTTTGCGGCCGTTGGATCTGAAATCAAGGAACTGCGGTTCATCTTCAATCTCCACCCCTAAGCCGCTTGACCACCACCGGCGAAACAGCAGCCCCATAGCCCACGGCGGTAGTGTGCCGTCCCTTGCCCAAAACACTCCCCACGGCTGGTCGGCCGTCACCGACCATCCTCTACCCCCGTGAGAGCTTTTCTCCGTGATCCCCCGCCACCGCCCATACCATGGCGACCACCGCCTCCATCCTGAACCCTAAGATAGATAGAGGGTACCTCTCCGTGAGCCCCTCCCAGCTGCAGCTAGTTCTTCCTTCACCCACGAGAGCCCGCCCCACCCTTGAAAATCGGTGACCCAAAAGTCGATTGATCGTGAAGTGTAGCTAAATCGGGCGACATCATAAGCAAAAGCAAGAGCGAGAAGCGTGTGTGAACAAGAAATAACAAACATACCAGGCGGGGCCGAGAGCAAGAAGCGAGCAGGCGGCGTGGCGAGCTAAGCGGCGGCAGCTCCTGATGTGGGCGTCGCCGCCCGGGGAGGCGGCGCCATGGAGGAAGTATGTAGCGCCCCAATTTAACCGTACACTAATCATGCATGCAATGGTATACGATCAAATCGAGGACTCTGAGGAAGATATCACAACACAACTCTAAAAACATAAATAAGTCATACAAGCATCATAATACAAGCCGGGGCCTCGAGGGCTCGAATACAAGTGCTCGATCATAGGCGAGTCGTGGAGCAACAACATCTGAATCTGGACATAAGTTAAACAAGTTTGCCTTAAGAAGGCTAGCACAAAGCTGGGATCTGAGATCTAAAGAAGCGCGAGGCCTCTGCACAGGATCCTCTAAACTACTCTGAGTGCGTCATCGGCGGGCTGCTGCGTAGTAGTAGGCACCTCCGTGTAGTAGTAAATCATCGGCGGTGGCGTCTGGCTCACAGGCTTCATCGTGCAGTTGCGGCAATCGGTGAAAGGGGAAAAGGGGAACAAGGCAACCGTGAGTACTCATCAAAGTACTGCAAGCAAGAACTACACTACATATGCATGGGTATATGTGTAAAGGGCCATATCGGTGGGTGAGCTGCAGAATGCGAGAATAAGAGGGATAACTAATCACATCAGAAGACTAAACCACAGCGACCTCAGTCTTGCTGACATGTAGAAGAGAGTGGTGAAGTCCTCCAAGTAGCATCGCATAGCATAATCCTACCGGCGATCCCTCCTCATTGCCACGATAGAGAAGCGATCACGGATTATATCGCACTTGGAAGGGTGTGTTTTATTATGTATCCGGTTCTAGTTGTCATAAGGTCAAGAGTACAACTCCAAGTCGTCTTGTTACCGAAGATCACGGCTATTCGAATAGATTAACTTCCTGCGGTGCACCACATAACCCAACACGCTTGATCCCATTTGGCGGACACACTTTTACGGGTCATGCCGTGGCGGAAGATCAACACGTCGCAACCCACCTAGGCCAGCAGAGAGGTTGACCGCGGTCTAAACCTAAGCGCCTGAAGTGCAGGGCCCATCATATAGCACACACTGCATGTTGCGCAGCGGCGGAAGCGAACTAGCCCCTTAATACAAGAGCGGGCTTACGTTCCAATCGGCGTGCATCGCTCGATCGTGGCGTCACGAAGGCTTGGTGATACCACGGCGTCGAGTGCCCATATCTTTCCCACGTGGTTGGTTAGTGCGTATAGACCAAATGGCGGACTCGGATCAAATACCAAGAACTTCGTTAAGCGTGTTAAGTATCATGACGCCCGAGCAGAGGCCAGGCCCACCTCTCTCTAAGCGGTCTCAACCTGCTTACTGTCGCTCGCATACAAAGATCCACTCGCGGGTACTCCTACGAGCCGACCGTCTTTAATCACCACATGTATCATGTATAATTATAAGTATATACCGTGATCACCTCCGAGTGATCACGGCCGATAATATACACAATGACGGACAAGAATGTAGGGCCACGGATGGAATACTAGCATCCTATACTAAGCATGTAGGATTGCGGTAAAAGGTAACTGTGATAGTAGCAAGGGCAGGCTAAGCATCGGGATAGGTATAGCGGAAGCGATAACATGCTACACTACCTAATGCAAGCGGTATAGAGTAGAATAGGCGATATCTGGTGATCAAGGGGGCTTGCACAGTTGCTCGAGACAAGAAGGAGGGTGCGTCGGTGGCGTAGTCGACCACAGGGGCATCGGCATCGTCATAGGGTCTACGAGAGAGAAGTGGGGGAAAGCAGTAAATACATAGCAAGCAAGTGCTTAACGGGACAACAAGCGAGCTAGGCGTGTTCTAGCGGTATGAGGTGATCACGGTGAAGGAAACATCAGGAAAGTATCCCGGTGTTAGTGTTTTGAGACGAGATGAGCCGGAGGAAAGTTGCGTGTTTGCTATGCTAGGGATGTGTGGTGGGCGAATGGGCTGCGTGTCGGATTCGTCTCCTCGTTACGAGCAATTTTCATGTAGAAAGTTTTTCATCAGAGCTACGGATTATTTAATATTAATTTTCAAAGTTTTAATTCATTTTAGAATTAACAGAATTAATTTAATTAGGAAATGCCATTATAGCGTCGGCATGATGTCGAGGTGATGTCGAGAGTCACGAGGCGATGAGGGTGACGGGTTAGGGTTTGGGTGTCACGGGGGTTATGGAGGTGTGGGGTGGGCGGCCTAGTCGGCTGGTGGAGTCGAGCCCAAAAGGTGGTGGCAGTGGGCAGTCGGCCGATTGAGTGAGGAGGGCTTTCTCCTTTTGTTTTTTTGTTTTCTGTTTTGCATTTTCTCTTATTTATTTCTTTATTGTTTTATTTCATTATATGTATTTAGGTTTCCTATAAAAGCACGGTTCCCTCACCATAAATACCTAAGCATTTATGTGCACACTCGAGCATTTTAGTTTAATATTTTGAAAACTTTTATTGTTGACATAATTTGAATTTGAACTTTGAAAGCGGTTTGAATTAAACGAGATTAACTACGATGTGGAGGTGGCGTGGCATCATTACGGAGGTTTACGTAGCATGATTACACGGCGTCACAATTCTCCTCCACTACAAGAAATCTCGTCCCGAGATTTAAGAGGCGGTGTAAAGGGGTAAGCTTCGGGACACAAAATTCTAGCGAGTGTTCTTGGTCTTGGTTGCCCTTCTCGAAGAGATCGATCCATTCGATGTCTTCATTTCTACTGCTTTAGGTCATCGTGATCAAGTCGGCATCCTTTCTTGGGAACTCCATCGTACTTACGAAAGAATAAAGGGTGTGTATTCGGGAAGCGGACCTCTGCTAGAGTTGACTATCGAATTCGATAACATCGGGAAGGTGGCGGAAGTAACTCTCGAATCGAAACTTAAGAAAATATCGAGAGCAAAGTAAGGAGGTATCATAGGAAGTTTGGCGAAGCGGCAACCGTTCGATGCACAAGCGAGGCGTGAAAGGGCTCAAAGCAATCGGGAATAAGTATTGCGTCCGGTAACCGATTTGATGATCCCTCGGAAGGTGGCTCATGAAATACATACTGAGGCGCGCGAGAACAACCTTAGGAGCAGGGTGCGGAGAGTTAGGTTTCAATCTTGTGGAAGCTGTGGGTTATGGGCCCACCATGTGGTTCAAAAGTAGGAAGGGCGCCAACATATTGCGGTCATGGTAGCAAGGCATGGCGGAGGATAGCTTTGTCGATTATGTTGGCAACACCGTTGGTACCAAGGCGAGGGCGAAGAGAACCATTTTCACCTTTCGTTAAGCGAGGCAGACCAATAAGCAAAGTTCTCGTCCATCGGGGTTACCGAGGATGTAAATCGACAATAATGTGAGGTCTGCCCAGCGAGTTGTAAACAGGTGTTTACCTAAGCGGGAGAATATTACTGCTTAGATCATATAGATCACAAAGCGTTAACCCAACAAATGGAAAGAAAAATTATGATTATCAGTTAAGCGAGAACAATGGAAAGGATAATGTGTTTAAACACATATTTCAAAGGTATATCCTTGAAGGGCGAGCAAAGCATGATATCCATGACGAGGATATAATGTAGTAAACTCCTTAGGTAGGGAGAGAATTTTCATGACATTACCCATACTAGCGGTGTTTGGATAATCGCGCGGAAACATTTAGCATTGGGCTTCAAATGTTTTTGTTGCAAATTAGAGTACCATGGACATGCTTGAGATAGCGACATGGTTTGGAAGCAAAAGTCGGACTTTGTATTCACAAAGGATCCATCGGGAACATCTTATAGAATAAGTCTTACAATTTCCTTATGGAAGAATGGCTAATCTTCTTGAAAAGAGGGGTATTATAACAATGGGTTCCCCGACCCGGTGTGCTAGGCATGACATCACCTTAGGGCCATATAAAGACCAATGTTAAAACTCACGGAAATATGTTCAAACCATCATATCGACCGAGATTTGGATCGATTGGTGTCGGGACACCTCGGACTCATGATGCACGAGAAGGAAGGTGCAACTCAATTTGGCGTGATGGAGTTGCAAGATTCTCGGGAAATAAACTATGGAAGCAAGTTACGAATCATGAGTTCATCATTAAACCAAGGAGAGGGTGAGGAGGTGGTGATGAACTCGGCGACAATTCATTGGGATTTCAAAAGATGGATTTCCACAATTAGGTGAACAAGGAGATAACATTTTTGAGATCAAATGATATAATGAGGTATGCTAGGAAAACATACACAATTAAACATTGGTTGAAAGATGCGCCGAAATATGGGTTGGGTTGCGACCAATGTCGAATGGTGATTCAATAATCAATAGTCCAGAATGAGCGGCCAACCATTAACTTCAAAGCAATAGGGTTGCTAGAAGGCGAGAATCCAAACAACACCGTTCACTTGTTGGTACCGGTTGGAATCAACGAGGACCAAGAAAGAATGGTGATGGTGAGAAGTATCACTATACCAAGAATTTCTTAAGAGGTGGAGCAATCCTCACCACATCCTTGATATTAAAAGATGGTAATACTCCAAGGTAAGGAAGAACAAATCTTTGGATAGTAGGGATCTCAAGGTATAACTCAAAACACGAACAAGTTTGTGTTGAGCAGGAAAGCAAATAAGTGGGCAAAGGTAACACAAATCATCGAGGGCAAGGATGGTATTTCTCATCATGAACTCAATTGATATCATGGAAGAGCTCATAAGGTTGATGATGCTCCGACACTTTGTCGAGAGATTTCATGAAGATGTAATCAATCGGTGATGACATCAAGTCAAAGAAATTATGAAGCGGAAGGTTATTGGAACCATGGGTAGGACACAAACTTGAAATCAAGCTTGTTGTTCAAGGCAAAGCGATATGACGAGGAAGATCGGCGTAAGTTTAGCTCATCGTCGAAAATTTGTGCTCAGGGAAGAAGGACCGGTAGCATAGTTAGAATTTGTACGATAATGGTATAGCCGATCGGGCTAGGAATGACGAAGGATTATTAAACCCATAAGCAGCGAAAATTACTTAGAGTTATTGAATCGGGTGCGGAATCGATTCACTTATCGGTGTTCTCGGTTGGCGACAACCTAGAACCGGAAAAGTGGAATCGGTGAGAAATAACGGTTGATGAAGAACCCATAAGTTATGCAATTCCATGATATTTTGAGATACGAGTGTACTACTCGATGGTAGATCAAAGTAAAGGTTGGACAAGTGCAAGGATCTGAGAAGACAAGTACTTGAACTTGTCAGAAATGGTATTTAAAAGGAGAACATGGCGGAACCACGATTGCAAAGGGTCAATTCTCGGATACCATATGATATTATATCAAGGAAACAATTATTATTACAAGAAGCTTTTACGGCGGGATCTACATCGTGTCCATGGGCATGAACACAAAGTTCAAGGTTGACTCCACTTCTTCAATGTATAACCTTCCATTCCTCCTCGCTTTGATAAAGGCATTAGTGTTTAAAGTTTTACTGGTGAAATACCGGATGAGTATGACTCGTGAAAACTCTCGGGTTCCCACAGTTAAGGAAGGCATAGGTCCAACCCATCGGGCATCTTAGGAACATATACCACAAGCTTCAGAGTAATTTTCACCAGCTCGAAGGCGGGGCATGGTTGACCAAATCAAGGAATATGATTTACTATAGGCATTATGTATCATGGAAAGAACTCACAAGGTGATTAATTATGAAGGACAACATCGAATAATAATCCGGCGGTGGATATGGCGATCCACAATGGGTGATGTGATGTCGATACCCAACGAGAGGAAGTAATAATGCAAAGGCGTCAGTTATAGAACATCTGAATAATTTGATGCTTAGATAACAAGGAATTATGAATTCGAAACAAAGGATCGAAGCGGTATTTGATAAAAAATGAATAAGTTGAATAGACTTGGGGTTACAATCGGCGACAACTTGATTGGTGAGGACCACTCATGTTTAAAATAGCGTCTGATTTGGAAGGATGAATTCTAGGATCGATTGAGGATTGCGAGCATTAGCAACATATTGAATCAACAGACTCAAAATGATAATGACAAGGTATGCCATTAAGATTACGAGACTTATGGGGTTAACCATAATGCAAGCAAGCAAAAATTTCAAAAGCAATAGGCTGCTCGAGATTTTCGGAAGATCGGGTAGTATTTGAATGTATTTTGTGAAACACATGAGCGGATAGGGATGAGGGATACTCGGCAAGTGCAAGGAATTATCCGTTTGGGTATTCGGTGACAAAGAACAACAAAGCGATAAGCTCAAAGGATTATCGAAACAACGGCGAGTGTTTGGGGTTTCTTATAATAACAAGACAAGCGGGGATGAATGTAAGAATAACAAGCTGAAAGTAGTTATCCATAATGGTTGGCGGTGGAAGGAATTGCAAGCGATAAACACAAGTTCTCGGGTTAACGGCGGAGAGTATCTTGAGGTCTTCACGTCGTGAGCGATCATCGGTAATAAGAGGCTCTCGGGTGAAAGTGATACGAGATCCTAATGTTAGATTTAGTAAAATTCATTTAATCTGAATAGAAGAGATCGAGTCGAGTATAGGATGAGGAATAAAGATCCTACTACCACCCAATGGCAGCGTGTGCCGTAAGACACACAACCATGTTAGTAAAAGTTTTGCAATGTCTAGACTCGACTTAGGCCAAGGAGTTGGAAAGGGGATTCCTACGAGGCGGTTGGCTCGATACCAACTTGGCCCCGATTTAGCAGTACACTAATCATGCCGCATGATCGTATGCGATCAAGATCGAGGGACTTACGGGAAGATATCACAACACAACTCTAAAAACATAAATAAGTCATACAAGCATCATAATACAAGCCCGGGGCCTCGAGGGCTCGAATACAAGTACTCGATCATAGGCAGAGTCAGCGGAAGCAACAACATCTGAGTACGGACATAAGTTAAACAAGTTTGCCTTAAGAAGGCTAGCACAAAGCGGGATCTGAGATCGAAAGAAGCGCAGGCCTCCTGCAGGATCCTCCTAAACTACTCGTGGTAAATCGTCGCGGGCTGCGTAGTAGTAGGCACCTCCGGTGTAGTAGTAAATCATCGACGGTGGCGTCTGGCTCACAGGCCGTAAATGCAGGTTGCAGCAATCGGTAAAGAAAAAGGGGAAAAGGGGAACAAGGCAACCATGAGTACTCATCAAAGTACTGCATAAGCAGAACTACACTACATATGCATGGGTATATGTGTAAAGGGCCATATCGGTGGGTGAGCTGAGAATGCGAGAATAAGAGGGATAACTAATCACAGCCAGCGAGACTACTACCACAGCAGCCTCCATCTTGCAGACATGTAGAAGAGTAGTAGCTGAAGTCCTCCAAGTAGCATCGCATAGCATAATCCTACCCGCGATCCCCTCCTCATTGCCACGATAGAGAAGCGATCACCGGGTTATATCAGCAACTTGGAAGGTGTGTTTTATTATGTATCGGTTCTAGTTGTCATAAGGTCAAGGTACAACTCCAAGTCGTCTTGTATTCGAAGATCACGGCTATTGAATAGATTAACTTCCTGAGGGTGCACCACATAACCCAACTGCAGCTTGATCCCATTTGGTAGGACACACTTTTACGGGTCATGCCGTGGCGGAAGATCAACACGTCGCATCCCCACCTAGGCCAACAAAGAGGTCGACATGCGGTCTAAACCTAAGCGCCGCAGTGCAGGCCCATCGCCCTTAGCACACCTGCATGTTTTGACAGCGGCAGAAGCGAACTAGCCCCTTAATACAAAAGCGAGCTTACGTTCCAATCCGGTAGCGCGCTTCGGTCGGCTGGCGTCCACGAAGGCTTGGTGATACCACGATGTCGAGTGCCCATATCTTTCCCACGTGGTTGGTTGGTGCGTATAGACCAAATGGCGGACTCGGATCAAATACAAGAACTTCGTTAAGCGTGTTGAAAAGTATCGACGAGCCCGAGCAGGGCCAGCCCACCTCTCTCTAAGCGGTCTCAACCTGCCTGTCGCTCATACAAAGATCCACTCATGGTACTCCTCACGAGCCGACCGTATTTAATCACCACATGTATCATGTATAAGTATAAGTATATACACGTGATCACCTCCCAGTGATCACGGCCGTCATATACACTGCAAAGACGGACAAGAATGTAGGGCCACGGATGGAATACTAGCATCCTATCTTGAGCATGTAGGATTGCGGGTAAAAGTAACAATGATAGTAGCAAGGACAGGCTATGCATCGAGGATAGGTATAGAAAGCAATAACATGCTACACTACCCTAATGCAAGCGGTATAGAGTAGAATAAGCGATGTCTGGTGATCAAGGGGCTTCCACAGTTGCTTTCGAGACAAGAAGGAGAATTCGTCGGTGGCGTGATCGACCACAGGGGCATCGGCATCGTCATGGAAGTGCTGGGAGAGAAGAGGGAGAAAGCTTGATAAATACATAGCAAGCAAGTGCTTAGCGAGGACAACAAGCGAGCTAGGCGTGTTCTTAGCGGTATGAGGTGATCACCGGTGAAGGGAAACATCAAGGAAAGTATCCCGGTGTTAGTGTTTTCGGACAGATGAGCAGGAGGGAAAGTTGCGTGTTTGCTATGCTAGGGATGTGTGGTGGACGAGCGAGGCTGCGTATCGGGATTAAATCTCTTAGTTACGAGCAATTTTCATGTAGAAAGTTTTTCATCAGAACTACGGATTATTTAATATTAATTTTCAAAGTTTTAATTCATTTTAGAATTAACAGAATTAATTTAATTAGGAAATGCCATTATAGCGTCGGCATGAAGTCGAGGGTGATGTCGAGTCGGTGTTGACCGTTGACACATCAAGCGAGCGATGGGGCCCGTTGTCATTGACCTTTTATCTAATTAGGTTATTAAGGTTAATTAACGAGGGTTAGTTAGATTAATTAACAAGATTAATTAAGTTAATTAATTGGTTAATTAATTAATTAATAATTTTAATTAATATATTTTTCCTGCTTTTTACGTTTGAGCGCGGACCCGTTTGTGATAGCCTAGAGGGCCTAATAAGCGTCTTGGCGTCGTGGCTTGCGGGCTCCTGGCGCGACCACAGCGCCAAGAGGCGAGCCGAGCGATGGCCTCGAGGCGCGGCGATCGCCTTGGCCCTTGGCCGACAGGCCCGGAGAGGCGGCAGGCGTGTGCGGAGACAACACGCCGTGGTCGGCGAGATCTGGTGGCCGCCGTCGATGGAAAAGCGGGAAAGCAGCCGCCGAAGGCTGCTAAGCGAGCAGAGACGGCGGTGTGGCGGCAACAGCCGCGTGGTAGCCTGCTGCGGCGGCAAGCGCGGCAAGCGTGAGTGCCAGCGTGCTCACCATGAACACGGCTGGCGAGGCGGCCAGCGTACAGCCCCGCTGAGGCGGCGAGAAGCAAGAGGAAGAAGGCGGGGGCCTCACTGCGGATCCGTGGTCAGCGGTGGGGCTCGGGGAGAGTCGGCAGGGGCGGCGGCGGAAGGAGGCGAGCGGTGGGGAGGAGGAAGCGAGCCAGGCGAGGTGGCTCGGCGTCGTGGCCTCCGGCGAGTCCTCGGCGTGGCGCATCCAGCTCGAGGAAGAGGAAAGCGGCGGTCCGGCGATGGGCGGTTGAGGCAGCGGCAAGGTCGAAGCGGCGGCGTCGAGGCGATGGGGTCGGGCCGGGACGCGTCGGCGTGGCCGAAATCGAGGCGTCGCCCCCAATCCAATTGAGGAGGAGGAGAGATGAGAGGGGGATCGTGGGGCGGTTGGGCGGCGGGTTAGGGTTTGGGTGTCACGGGGGTTATGGAGGTGTGGGGTGGGCGGCCTGTAGTCGGCTGGTGGAGTCGAGCCCAAGGGGGCGTGGTGGCTGGGCGGTCGGCCAGTTGAGTGAGGAGGGCTTTCTCCTTTTTGTTTTTTCTATTTTGCATTTTCTCTTATTTATTTCTTTCTTGTTTTATTTCATTATATGTATTTAGGTTTCCTATAAAAGCCACGGTTCCCTCACCATAAATACCTAAGCATTTATGTGCACACTCCGAGCATTTTAGTTTAATATTTTGAAAACTTTTATTGTTGACATAATTTGAATTTGAACTTTGAAGCGGTTTCAAACTAACTTGAGATTAACTACATGTGAGCAGGTGGCGTGGCATCATTACGGAGGGTTTACGTAGCATGATTACAGGCGTCACAAAGTGGCGGCGACACGCCATGGATGGAGCCCGCCTTGGAGTGTCGGCTTCGGGACCCGGCCGGCGGCAACCGTGAGATCGAATCAAGAAGAAAATCTGGCGATTAGTGTACAACCTCTTTGGTGGCGCCCGATTAGGCCGCAACTTCATCGAGAAGCGGTGATGATGATGCTCTTCGGTGGTGCGGTGAAGGCGGCGGTGTGGGAATGGAGGTGGCGCAAAAGGCGAGGGAATGTCGGGGCAGCTCCTTGGAGGTGGATGACGGGGTGTGTGAAGCGGCGGGGCGATGAGATCGACGGCGGATCCTCATCGATGCGGTGGATGAGGATGTCGAGGTATTCTTGTGGACGGCGTCGTCGGGGAAGAGCTCCGTGGGTGGCGGACGGAGCGGGGTGTGGGGTTTAAATGCGTGGGTTTTGCGGCCTCGGTGTCTGAATGGGTGGGGCGGATGGGATGGCGGTGGGGAACCATGGCTTAGAGCGCGCTTGTCCGAAATGTGGGGTAAGATTCTGAAAGTATCCCCAGCGATTTGAAAGGTCCTTTCGGTTCGAGGGTACCACGGGCATTTCGTGTGTCGAGATTTCACGGGAGGTGGGAGTTTTAGCGTTGTAATTTCGAATAGCAAGGCGCGGGTTGAGATGGAGGAGTTGTCGAGCACAGTGAGACAAAGATATATCTTAAATATTTCGGGCTAACAAAGGCGGCGGGTTGAAGAAGCGGAGTTTTGCGGCCACGATGAAGCGAGATGCTAGCTTGAATTTTCGGCATAACAAGTAGCGGCTTGAAATTCGGAAGAACAAGCAACGTGTACCAAAAAACACAATTTGCACCTCAGCAGGCACTACACACACATAAACACCATTTAGACTAGAGTAAGGTACCGTGCATTGCATGCATGAGATTTGCAACAAATTATGAATAAATACCACATTATAGCATGCAAGCTTTGAGTCATATATGCATGA